>CAIGRP010109879.1:0-20790 GCA_903798385.1 Fraxinus cuspidata
GATGAAATTGTTTTGCCGTAATATTCATCACATATTAGTTTCTTCAATTATCCGTTGTCTGCAATATATTTTATATCTTCAATTTGTTGAAAGTAGTTAGATAAAATAATTAAAATCATCTTAAATATTTACTTGCTTTTGTCAAATAGAAATTAGAAAAATTAGATTAAGTTCCAAAGTATAGTTCTCGTGGGAACGATAATTCGGACTCAAATGTCCACTATATTACTTGTTACGATATCGTACACTTGCGATATAAAAAAACGCAACAGGGTCAAAGAACCGTTTCTTAAAAAATCAAGTACAAAGAAACAATTTTGATGACAATGGTGGTGGTGATAGTCGACGGTAAGGTGACGTGAGTGGGAACTCAACCGGCGGTATTTTGATTTGCACTTAATTAAAGGTAGTGCTATTGAATATACAAAGGCTAAAAAGGTAAATTTGGAATTTGAAAAACATATACAGTAGGAGTCGTAAATTCCATTTAAAACAAAGTTATATAGGTTTTAACAAACTTTATATAATGTTTCGAGGCTTTTTTGCCTTGTTCCCAAAGCAAAAATAAAAAAATACTAATTTCACGTGTTTGTTCCAAGGCAGAATTAATGCGATTAGCAAATTCTGCCTTCATTAATGCAGAATTCAATTAAATTTTCGGTTGATTAAGGCATGATTAAATTTATCCTTGAATCAAAGCAGAAGATGGACGGGTAAATAACATTTGTTTTTTTTTTTTTTTATATATATATTTTTTCAATTTATATTAAAAAATTTGGAGTAATATGGGGCGGACTGGCCGGCTTTTTGGTGAGTAACTGTTGCAGTCTGGTTTATATGAGTTGGTTGCTGGTTCGATCCAATGCTTTTGACACGTCTATAGTTAATGGAACAATTCACAATTACATTAAAACACTTACTAATTTCAAAATTATTTTTAAATATTTTTTGTTCTCAAACTACTTTTTTTTTTAAATATTTTTAACAATAAATTTGGTAACAAACTGTGTGACTGTTTGTAATATTATGTTGCACATTTCACTACATGTTATCAACGATGCCGCCATCACTTGTAACACAATGTGATACACACTTTTGCCACTTATTTTCACGGTCAATTCGATCATCGATCCCACTACTTGTACATTCATTGTTACACCCATTGTCATCGTCATCATTGCTTGCAATATTTATTGTTACATCACTATCAACGGATGTCACTACTTCATCGCCACTTACAATATTCTATTCATTGTCACATTACTGTCATTGTCATCACCACTTATAACATTCATTGTTACATCACTATTGACGTCACTGTTGTCGCACCCGCTTGTAAAATACTATGATACACAACCACCAAAAATACATTACTACTAATTACACACAGAAGTGTAATCGCTACAGTTGCCAACAACAAACTTCAAAAGCGCACACACCGGAACCATCGTCGCCATCGCCATAGGAAGAGTGAAAACGCCACGAAAGAAAAACCGAAGAGGAACCACCTCGCAAACAAAATAATAATAGGACTAACTTGTACATTAAAGATTATATCAGAGTTTACACAACGTAAATTATGTAATGGTTGATATACTTGTAGCAAAGTCCATAATAATAATAATAATAATAAAAAGTGTGAATGAATAATTGATTTAATAAATTTCATTTTGTAATAAAAAAATGTTCTATTTTTACTTAAAAAGAAATTAAGTTGGTAATTAGTTGGAAAGGAGCATAATCCACAATTATAAAGAAAAAATTGAGGCCATTTATGTTTATGTTATGATGGAGCAACTTCAAAGTATGGGCTTCGCTGAAGAAATGGCTGCTCAAGCTTTGGCGGCCACCGGCGGCGATCTCATCAAAGCCACCGATTGGCTTCTTACTCACGACAAGCCCATTTCGACTCCTCACTCAAACCCCACTCATATCGCCCATGCCCAACCCAAAATCAACCGTTTCTTCCATTTTCAATCCAAACCCCCCTCCTCCATCAAAGATTTGAACAATACCCACCAAGAAGAAGAAGAAGATGATGATGAACAGTCAGAGTCCTTAATTCCAAGGAAAAAGCGCCAAATATATGAAGAGAAGATTTCCAATTTTTCACCGGAAGTGGCAGCGCCACCACCAAATGCGCCGTTGTCGGAGAGAATGAGGCCACGGGTCCTCGATGAAGTCGTTGGGCAGGATCATCTTTTGGCTAAAGACTCCCTCCTCCGTTCAGCCATCGATTGCGGTCGTCTCCCTTCCATCGTCCTGTGGGGCCCACCCGGCACGGGTAAGACCTCTATTGCCAAGGCCATAGTGAATTCCTGCACTACGGGATCTTTCTATCGATTTGTTTCTTTATCTGCCACCACTTGTGGCGTCAAGGATGTGAGAGCTTCAGTAGATGATGCAAGAAAATTGAAGCAAAAATGTAATAAAGGGACTCTTCTCTTTATTGATGAGGTTCATAGATTTAACAAGGCCCAACAGGATTCATTTCTCCCTGTGATTGAAGATGGAAGCATTGTTTTCATTGGCGCCACCACTGAGAATCCGTCTTTTCATTTGGTTACGCCCTTATTGTCACGTTGCAGAGTTTTAACCCTTAATCCATTGAAGCCTGATCATGTTGTTATACTTTTGAAGCGAGCGATTTCCGATATGGATAGAGGAGTAGTTAGGAGCCTATACAAAGAGATGAAAATTCAAGTAAATGATAATGCCATTGAGTTTTTGTCGTTGCATTGTGATGGAGATGCAAGAGGGGCACTAAATGCCCTGGAAATTTCAGCTACGACTGCAGCTGCTCGATTAACTATGCCAAGAACATCAAATGGAGATGGTGATTCACTTGTTGTTATCACATTAGATGATGTCAAAGAAGCATTGCAATGCAAGCATTTGCTTTACGATAGAGCAGGGGAGGAACATTATAATCTCATTAGCGCACTCCACAAGTCTATGAGGGGAAGTGATGCTAATGCTGCAATTTATTGGCTTGCAAGGATGTTGGAAGGAGGCGAAGAGACCCTTTATATTGCGCGTCGGCTAGTCAGGTTTGCTAGTGAGGATGTAGGATTGGCTGACCCTCAAGCTCTAACACAGGCCGTGGCTTGTTATCAAGCTTGTCATTTTATCGGGATGCCTGAGTGCAATGTGATCCTTGCACAATGCGTAGCATACTTGGCTTTGGCTCCCAAGTCTGTTTCCGTTTATAAAGCACTTGGGTTTGCACAGAAAGTTGTTAAAGAATCAATTGGACAGAATGAGGGGGTTCCTCTTCACTTGAGGAATGCACCAACTAAACTAATGAAGGATCTTGGGTATGGAAAGGGATATATTTATCCTCCGGACAATCCCGACTCATCATCACAGACTTATTTGCCTCCTTCACTTATCGGTTACAAGTTCCTCGACTGGCCAGATACTGCGAGATAGGCCTTGTTCTTGTCTCTTCACAATATTTACAAGGTTTTTTTTTGTGGAAGAAGTATCAATTGATTTTGCCAATATGGTAAAAGAGAACCTGAAGATCAACAGAACCAACTTTGGTTATGGTTTGCCTCTTTTGTATTTAGCATAATGTAACTTTCTAGTTAGTACTACTGGACCTGTAGCACCTCGAGTGTGGCATAATGTTGTTTGAAAGGGGAAAAAATGTGGGGTTGGTAGCCACTTTATTTCAGATATTTGCGTTTTGAGAATATTGGTTTTGTTTCAGGTTGGTTTAGTTTATATTAGAACCGAGATAATGTGAATATTTTATTAAATCAGTTACAATGGTGGGTCCGTCATCTAGCTGGTATCACTGTTTCGGATCCTTGCATGTTCTGTCAGCTTGCTACTCATGATATGCACTTCTTTAGTTCAAAACAGAGTCAAACGACTCTCATGAGACTCGCCAAAATGATTCAAACTTGACATCTTATTGATGATTTCAGTGTCTTTATGGGAATTTCGGGGCTTGAAATTCACGGTTCTTTCTGGATTGGGTCACGAGAGCTAAAGCCCCTGCATAAAAATCGTGTTGTTTTCGTTCAAGTATTCTATGGATTGACCATCTTAAATAAAAACAGCCCCAATCCCGACTACCATCACAAATTAATCCCAATACTACGACTCCACCATCATATCATCGCTTTCAACTTCAAAGACAGTCAAAATTTGGTACTGCTAATACATGGCAGCCAACACCAAGCAAGGGTAACAAAAAAAAAAATACAGAATCTGACATGAAGAAAAGCCAGCCAGCACCGAGAAGATTGTAAATTAGTAACACTACTTGTCCATCTAGAAATGTAAGGTAGAAACCTGTACACGTATTTTGGAGGGGAAAATCCTCTAACATGAAAGAGAAGAAAATACAAAAATAAGTTGAAAAAAAAAGAAGAAGAAAAATACAAGTTTGAGATGTCATATTTGCAAATGAAAAATCTAGAAAGATCTAGATAATTGTGAAGTATAAGACCACAAAATCAAAGAATCATTTCTCTAGCCATGACGGCGCACCGTCCAAATAGAGAACTAAGTTTCTGATCTATAGTCTTCACTATCAAGCTCCAGTCAAAATTGTGCCTAGTGATAATAAATGAAACTCCTGCATACTTTCTATGCAACTTTACACCGTCACAATGAGGTCCATTAACTAAGCAGTTCACGACTATAACTTACCTGCGTCACTATGAAACAGTATTTCGAATTCTCGGACCTAATATATATACAAAAGGGTCATCAAGAATCGGCAGCAACTTCTGCAGCACGCTGCCTCATCATTTCCATTACAGCAGCCCTTCGTCGTGATTCAGACTGCTGCTGCATCCTTCTTGTGTGTTCCCTCAAATCTCTGCATCAAAGTTGAGAGATGTATAATACAATCTCATCAATAAAAATTAATGTTATATGTAGTGGAAGTGACAGAGTGATGAAAACCTGCAACGTGGTACATTGCACTGAGATTCTTTGCATGCTCGTGAATGAAGCTGAAGGAGAGACCACATTTTCTTACAGAGAACACAACCTCCAGAAGCACGTACTTTGCACACAAAACCATGGCGGAAAAGTCCCTTCACCTTGCGACAGTTTGGATATTGGCAAAGTGGAGAACGGCATTGAGAAGCATGTACCAGGAGGTCGAGCATTTTCCTAAGCTGCAAGACCAAAGAAAATGAATTCTCTTCAGTTTGTGTTTCAACAAGTCATTGCTTCCATTCCATGTTACATTAAATCATGCTTAGCCAAAAAGAAATTATTCTAAGTGCAAGAAGATAGACCATAAGAATGTAAAACCAGCAGCACGATGTGCCAGAAAAACACACAGAAAGGTTAAAATACCTGCATAACTCGTAATTGCCTTGCTTCTGTGTTTTGTTCATCACGTTCTTTAGACTGATTATTGGTCAATTTATGAGGGTGATCAACTCCCCCATCTTTTTGATAACAAGAATTGCATACATCATACTCCGGGCACGTCTCACAGTGCCAACCTTGACCAGCTTCAATATCTAGGTGACATACATAGCACGTTGTTACAAAAGCTGGGGCAGTAGGATTGTGAAGATGGTAGAGGATCATCATTGAGGAATGCTTAGCACGGCGCAGGGTATCGTATTGATAATGATTTCCTTGGCAAAGGCTAAGAAATGCCTGCCTGGTATCAAAGAATTCACTCTCTAATATCTCATCTCTGTCTTTGGTATCAACAGGGACATCAGTGATTTCAACCTGCAGTTTTACCAAATTCAAAATTCAAATACTAAAGCTAAGTCCCTGAAGAACACAGGAACAACATTACAAAGGATAAAGAACCACTGACTGAATAAAATATGTGCTTCTCCTTTTGGTTGATAGGATGTCTCTCTCTGTCCTCACGTTTTTGTTCAGATTCATAGCACCTGTAAGTAGAAAAATCATGAGAACAAAGGTATACATTTGTTGGACCAAAGAATCAAGAAATCCAGTTATTGGTTGGTGAACTTGAGCACCATCGGTTTTGATCAGTTCATTTCATTAGTTATTGCTTGTAATTCATAATTTTACACTATCTATCCATATAAAATTTAAACTACAAAGTTAGCATGATATGAAAATGAATAAATAACAAGGCAGAAGAGAACTCTGGAGCACCAGGCTAAAGACAGAAGTGATGCAGTCATGCAGCAATCTAATTCTATACACATTAGTAGTTGTCCGCTACTATATGATCACTTGCTACACAGCCACTTACATCCTCATAATCATGCTCACTTCTCCTGTAAGTAATTTTAAATGAACTACAACAAAATGGTAAAAATCCAAGGCCACATTAACAGACACGTTAACCTTATAAAATTCCCAACCCAAAGTTGGCAAAGTGAAGAGAAGTACATAGCATCACATCACAATGCAGAAAATGACGTTGAGTTACAGACACTACGAAATATTAATGTTGAAGTACTTCGAAAATGAGGAGGGCTTACAGAAATATATTAGCTACAACTGAAGCCAAAAGGAGGATTTGCATGTTGAGGTAAGAGTACACCAAAAGTTATATAGTATCAAACGAATCAAAGATGTGAAGAGAACTGTTCAGAAAATTATCTCAGGAAATGGAAAAGATAAATAGATATTTAAACCATATTAAGTATGCTAAAGATCAATTCAAAGACTTTGGTTCATGGAAATGAGATCATAGAAATGTGCAGGAACTATTTGACAAATTATTTAATGGAAGGCTTAACATGGATCTTGGGGATTTGTCGAACTCTATTTAAGAAAAACATAACAGTACTACAAGGATTTGTATTTTGGAAATAGGATATGAACAGTGACAGATTCATTTCGCAGATAAACTTCATTACAGTGCAACCACAACTTTCTTTCCCATCTTCACAATTACAATTCTAACCTATCGAGTTCTCTCCCTTCATATTCCTCTTTGCATAGCATTTAAAGTGGTGTAGGATCAATGACAGACAAACTTAATAACTCAAGGATACATGAAATAATAACTATTTAGGCAATTATTTCCATTTTCAATCAAATTTTCATGTCAGTGAATAATAGATCCAGTAGGTTGAAGAGACAGAATGATCCACCTCCACCCCCCATAATGGGCCCCACTACCCGCACACAGAAAAGGGCACACGGGCGGACGCGAGGATTGTGTCTGTGGGATAGTACAAATATGAATTACATTTATTCCATAAACGTATATCTCCAGCATATGAAAAGAGGACAGACAGCTCCAAAACAGAAAATACAGTGAATAGAAGTTTTCGAAAAAATAAAAAGAAAGAAATTATTTTAATTAGATTACATCAAAATCAGGAAAATCCTTACTTGTCACAAAGATGAAAATTTTTACACTGTCTGCAAACCCAACGATTTCCAGACACCATTAAAATGCAGCAATGGTTACATGAATGCTGCAGGTGAACCATGATGAAATCCTCTTTCATTGGAGAAATCGTCTCACCAAGCTACAAAAGCAAAGAAGTTCATACGAACCAAATGAGAAAATGAAGGCAATGGCTTCTCTTCCAAAAATTGGTAGAAGAGAATTGCTGACGGAGGAAAAAAGGTTGGACAAAAAAACAAAAAAGAAAAGGTTACTCAAATTAGCGAAGAGAACAAAGAAACAGCATTAGAAAAAGAGAGAAACTAACTGTTGGAAGTAAATAGAAAATAAACATGTTCAAGAACTTACCCTGTCCTGTTTCGGCATAATAACTTATATGTAATTCACAAGTGTTCGAAATAAACTTATTAATGAGAGAGAGAGAGAGAGAGAGAGAAAGAGAGAGAGAGAGAGAGAGAGAGAGAGAGAATTTTGATAATAAGATTACTTTATGCATTAAAAGCAGGTCCTTTGACGCATTGCCCGAAAGATCAATTTGGCCTGATGCCTTTAAGGCTCTCTTCGTAATGGTCTTTTTTATAGTTCCCTTCTTATACTGTTTTCTCCCATCCTCTTCTTGCTGTAGTTGATATATCATGTCCTCTGCAGCACCAGGCCAATAATCTCCATCAAAGTAAGGCAACCGAGCTGCAGTCACCTTTGCTTTACATTCACCAGTAGAGACAAAGAAATGGTCGTATAGATTAGCAAGATCAACTACAATATTTTCCTTTGAAGCTTTTCTTAACATTGACAAGTACCTGAATTAGAAAATACAATCCACATCAACCAAAAACAATTGAGAGTAGCACCTATATTTATATATTTATATACAGTCTCATTTCAGACAGGTATATATCTTACCACTCCCTAAGCTTATCAGATTTTGGTGTTTTTTGAATTTCTGGGTGGCAATATAAAATGTAGTCTTCACCCTTCAATGGAGGGCAGGCCCATATGTAGCAGCTTGTGAAACCACGCAATTTGCAATACTCTAAATATCCAATCTGGAAAGAAACTAGAAATATCATTAGGATATTGACATGGTGAAACCCTGACAATCATTTTTTTACCTAAAAGAATATGCTAAAAGAATGGTGTGTAAGAGCCAACAAATAAAAAACTTGCCAAAATTTCATGGTACACAAACGTCCGAAGAGCCTCTCCTGTCACCGTCTTGACCTCTGGCCGGAAATACTTAACAGAATCTAGATATGAGAGATATACTCGGCGATGATTTGGCTGCTGACATTCTGATCCAAATTCTTGAACATACATGCCAAATAAGCATACTTCAACACCTTCAGTTTTTTGAAATAATAGTACAACCTGGAAGATGAAACTTTTGGTTCATAACTCAAGTAATTGACAGAGTCAAAGCAATAATCATAATCTTACGAAATATTAGTTTTCAACGCAAGGAAGTATTTCAATTTGAATTATTCCTGAAGGACGACCACAAAATGGCGCATCTGCGGCATGTGGCGCCCTTATTTCATTTATCATATTAGCTCAAATCCAAAAAAACTGTGGAATAGACAAAAGAACAGATTTTTGAGGCTTTCCGACGAAAAAAATATGGGATGGGTAGGAGATGGGAATTGAGATGGCGTTTATTAGTCACACGAAATATAATGTAACACCTTAGATTTATATGGGAACTCTGTTGGATAATTCTCCTCTTGAAATATTTCAAGAAACCGTGGTTTGACTTCCAACTTTTTGTCCACTGATGACACAACTCTTACTACCAGTGCTTCTGCTCCTGGAACCTGGCAAATTCAATATAACGATATTTACTTAAATAATTTAAAAAGAAATGAAATAGAAGTACTGTTTAGTATAAAAGCACATTCTCCTCTTTAGTCAAGGTTGCCAAAATTACAACTTCATCTTGTTTCTTGTTAGATCTGAAAGATTCTTTCTGGAACAGTTAACGTACAAAATCCATTATCTATTTTTGGTGTAGCATGGAAGTTTGAGTACTGGTGAAAATATCATTTATAAATGTTGATCCAACTCCTTAAAGCATCACTATAGTAGGATAATAAGAAATCAAAACACGCAAAGCTGTCTAATTAAATAAACCATCGTATCATATCATTACAAAATAAAACATAGGCTACTTTCCATATAACATGGCAAGTCAACTGCATCACCTCATCAAAACTTTTCCCAAGAAGTCTAGCTCTGTCCTGTCTCTCTTGCTTCAGCCGTCTAAACAATCGTTGCTCAATGTGATCGCTCAAAATTGTTCTTGGCAAATCTTTTGCTCCAAGAACAGAATTTTGCGGTAATGGCACACGTTCTCCTCTTTCAACTTCTGCTACATAACAATTTGGACAGGTGTAATCAGCTTGTCCACCATCATTCCTTCGGCCATTAAATAATGCACATATTTGATGTTGCCATGCTTCACAGTTATCACATTGAACCCACTGCACAAACAGATAGTTAATATCTCAAATGATCATTTTATGAGCAAAAGATTAGTACTTGCTGTATTGACATACCCATTCCTCAGTTTCCTCGTCATTTTTCTTCTTCTCCATCTTCGCCTTTTGAATGGAAGTTCCATCTACAGCAATGGTGTCCCCACGAGCCTCATTATAACATGGAATGCAGAAGCAATGACGAGTATCACCAGCTCCGTTGGCATAATACATTGCATTTCTTTTAATGCGAGCACCACAAGGTGTGCAATATATAGGTGGTGGTTCAAAGGTAAGCTTCTCAACTGCACACAACTGACATGAATTTTCACTCATTGAATTCTTCATTGCTTGATTTTTTTCTGCTTTTGCTTTGCTCTGTGAAGAAAACATGAATTAGAATTTCATTGCCAAAGAATGGTGAATCACATTTATGCAGCACAACTACAATATTTCTAAAAACTCTTTAAGAATGTTGGTGAAGACAAAAACGACTGAGATCAGATCCATGACAAGTTATTTACATCCCCCTTCCTTATACTTCTAGTTTACTAATGGATGAGTAGGGGTTCATCCAAATCCCCACCTAAGCACAGGTGGAGTATTGGTTAAAACAAAAGAAAAAAGAACTGAGAATTATAATCAATTATTGTCAGCAGGAAACAGGTAGAGATAAATAACCATATATCCTAAAAAACCACTAGGTTCGAAGTTATCAGAAAGTAACAAATATGTGCTCATGTTTAGAATATGTCGGCAAGAAAAATTAATATCAAGTATAAAACTAAATTTATTATATAAATGAAGAATTTTTAAAAATTTAATCAACGTGTCGTGTCTGTACTTTTTTTTTTAAATTGCGTGTCGGCGTATCCGACACGTATCGTGCCGGACACATGTGTCTGTGTCCGTGCATCATAGTATTTCACTAATCAGGGAAAATAATCAGTTCCTGTTGTATTGATTAATTGTCCTTAATAATAGAAAATGTCCTTTATTGGTAGTTGCATACTAAATTTTTGGAAGAAAAGATACCCAATTCCTTCTCAGTCTTCTAACTTCTCCCTTCCTTTGGTAGTCGCATAGTAATTTATATTCTACAACTGCAATAAACTTTCGCGAGAAAGACCATCAACAGTTATATCCAGCCAACATCCAGGAGAAGCAATGGAAAAGGTCATTTTAACCAATTGTGAAATGAAGAAATGCATCATGTTTGACAGCAATTTTATGATGCAGAATAATGAGATAATGAGAGCCCCATAAAAAAGGCATTCTATGTGGGTCAACAGACCGACCTGGCCAACCCATTGTCTAAGGCCTGTAATGTGCTCCCGGACTTGTTCAGGGGTGAACAATTCTATCAGCGATACTCCCTTTACTTTTGGCTTACCAGACTTGGATGAATTTTCAGAAGGTACTGATGTACTTTCCTGTTTAGCATGGTCCAGTTTTTTCTCAATCTTGATACCCTCCTGTTCACCAAATCCAGTACGATTGTTTGAGATGATAGGAAATACATCCGACCTTTGGTTGTAGGTATCGCGCAAGTTATCCTTTACCATCTCAATACTCTTAGTCTTAGAACTTAACTGTCCAACACTTAAAGGAATTTCCAGCTTTACTCCCGTGTCATCGGATTCCATTGGCATGTGAGAAACATCATGTTGTGCATCAGAGAGGGGATCAGGTTCATTTACAGCAGGAATTGGTATAACCGAGCTTTCACTTTCAGACGGAATGGGTAACGAGGTATTTTCAATCTTCAACCGTTTAACAGAAGGCTGTAAGTCTTCTGGAGTTTCAGTTATAACTGGACTAGTCTTGAGTGCCAACCCACCGTCATTTTCAGCTGAATTATAGGATTTACGGTTTCCATTCGAAGTAAAATCAGAATCTGCAAATGCCTTTAGATGTAACTGCAGAAAATTCTTAACAGGAATGCAAACAGGACAACTTGCTTCCCTACAGATCCTATGGTGATTAATTAAAACCTTCGTACGGCAGCAACGAGGATACAAACATTCAAGTATATTGCATCTTTCTATATGACTCAACAATTTTTGAGCCGTAATGCAATTAGGATCTTGACAGTTGCCTTCTGGAGCACGGCAAGTACGAGCATGGCGCAAATACAACAACCATCTTCGTTGGTTCTTGAATTGCTGTTCACGGTTAAGGTTACTAGATCTACGTACAGTGCCAGTAGAATTGGGAGGATTTGGAGATTTAGTAGCATCAGATTGTCCAATGATAGATTCTTCTGAGGATAAATTATTCCTCTGAGCAATATCGTTCCCAGTTATTCTTTGGCGAAATTCACCATGCACACTTTGATCATCTTGGGCTCTCCTTGATACGTGAGACACATCTTGAGACTTGGGGTAACATTGATCTTGTGGTGCTGCATCCATATGGATGCCACCAGAAAGGCTGTTAAAACCGTTTTGAGTGTTAGCAGCAAATTGCTGCAGATGCAACAGTTGTTGCATCTGATCTGAAGTTTGAATACGAGATGAACACATATCTTGTTGGTAAGACAGATGTGAAGTACCTCCAGAATGGCCTTCCATAGCATTCTGTGGGAACTGATTCTCCAAATCAGAAAACTGGAATGTCTTAGAGACTTGCAAATGCAGACTTTCCTCTTGATGCTTTATTCCAGGCTCGATCTTTCCTTCAATGCCTACACTACACGATAGCTGAGACTGTCCTAATGTGTCATTCGTTAAAAGCTGGTGATGCTGACTTTTCTGCTTTTGCTGGAGTTGATGTTGACCAAATTTCTGCTGCTGAAAATGGTGAGATGGTTGTTGATGTTGTTGATGAGATTGTACAAGATTTTCTCTAGCTGAATGCTGCGATTGGAAGTTCATCTTGTCTGATTGATCAAATGATTGCGTCTTCATACTTGTGTGTAGAGTAGATTGCATATTCGAACAATTGATCATCAAATGAGAGTTTGTTTTGGGGATGGACTGCAAGGAGACAGCAGTCGAGCTCTGACTGTTCATCGATGACCCAACAGAGGTTACAGGAGAAAGTATGTTACCAGACCCTGAAGCCTCAGCTTTTCCAATTCCATATCTATCACCTATAAAGTGGGTTATTTGCAGTGAGAACACAAGTAGAAGGAAATAGAGATATCACATTCTTCATATTTCCCAAAATAAAACATAGCTTAACTGTTTGGAACAAATTTGGAGAGAGTCAGATATAGTAAGAGAGGGGAGAGAGGAGGGAGATGAAAGTTTGAGTACCCTGCATTGCTGACTGTTGATGTTGATCGAAATGTTGTTGCAAGGGTTTGGGGGAGTTGCCATATACCGTTCCTGTTAAATATCCCTCAGAAGCAACTGGACCGTTCATCACAGACATATTGTTTCCCATCATCCCCAACTCCCCATCTAAGGGCCCGTTTGTTGGAACATATGATTTTTGCTGCAATGTAGACCTAAGTCCACCCATGTGGCCACCGATATTATGCAGAATACGACTATTTTGACCACCAACTCGCTGCATTTGCAACATTGGCTGTGATACGTTAGTGGATTCAAAAGCTGGAAATGCAACCATATTATTAGAGGACTCCATTTTTATCAGAGACTGATTATTAGCATTACTATTTATATCATTGTTATCTGAACTAGAAAATCCAGGAGTGGGAATCATTTGGCTTGTCATTCTCTGAACACTCAAAGATGTCGCAGTGTTATTGCCAACAGAGTTAACTGAACCCCCCAATGATGATGGTTGATATCCATTAGCTAAAGCACCTGCAGAGAAATATCTTGTGAGAGAGAAGTGAAAAAGGTAAGTATATAGCTTTAGTCATTACCATAGAGCAAGAGACTTTTTAAGTACCATTAGAAGAACTAAAAGAACCACCGGACACACTCCCAAAAGGTCCATTTCCAGTCGGCAACAAGTTTCCAGAATTGACAGTGGAATATGCAATTGTTTTAGAACTACTGTTACCAACAACAGAGCCATCCACAGACGAGATTCTTATCAGGCTTGAATTACCAGTTTGGGGTAATCCAGGAGTTGGAATCATTGTACCCATGGAAGACGGTGTATTAACTTGTGAAAATTGCTGGTTGTGATTAGTCGTTGATGGTCCTTTAATAACAAATTGCAAACGTCTTTCCAAGGTTGCAAGGTTTAGATACTCCTCCTGATAAAGCAAGAAAAGTAGGGAGATAAGATACGGACATAAGCACATGGTAGCCAATCAATAACTTCAATAATATAAGAAGCTCCATAATATGCTTTTTTAAAAACAACAATAGAAGTTCCTTGTCAGCTATTACCAGAAAGAATATAGCTCATGTAGGATGTTATGCAGTGTCTATTTGTCTTTGATACGAGGTATTATCCCTTTTATCTTGGGATCATGTTCATCAAACTTTACGCAACATGAGAGTAAGAAAATTGTATGAAGAAACAAAATGGAACTACACAAACCTTGGACGTAGCAATCCTGAATATACCCTCTTCTAAGCGCCTTGCTAGGTCCAAAATATTTTTACTGGTTAACTCATGAGATTGTTGCCTCCGCTGCATGAGATATTCAATTCTGGAGAAAAGGAAATTCAGAATTTTCAACAGTACATATTATATCTGATCCCAATCAGGAGCACTGACATGTTTATGAAGTTGTGCCAAAAGTAATTTTGTACAATTAAAACAAAACTACAAATGGAATTAGAAGAACATGGGCTTAACAAAAATGTTCATCAAGACCAAAATAGAAGAGGAAGAATGGGATACATACATATAGAAAAATATTAAAACATGATGCTAAAAAAAGGCAGTAAAACCCATATGAAAATTATGCAATCTCCTGGGAAGTGTACTTTTTAGTCCAATTCAAAAGACAAAATGTAACTAGCAATTACCATGTAAGTAACGACCCAGTTACCTTGAGATTGATGTATGTGAAAATCATATTAAAAAAATCATAATTATAAGAGAATCCTTTGACATCCAACGAAAGATCATAAAATTGTGCAAATTAAATAAATTTGCTATAAAAGAGAAAGAATAATGACATTTTTCTAAGAATCCAAATTTCTTATTGAGAGATTATTTAGTTTCTATAATTAGCCACCACAATGAAGTAAAGACACTGACTTGTTTTTCTCATTCCAGCTCACTATTAGGGAGACATAATATAGTTTTATACAACACAACATAAAAATGAAGTCGACCAACTTTCCTTATTACAGTTCACAAGCCATTGCACAAAAGGTAAAGATAAACATGTCAAAACTACCTGTATCATGATAAAGGTGGTTGACCACACTTAGCCCCTGTTTGGTGGCCATTTTTTTTGGAAAAACATTATTTTGATTAGTGAATATTTGGAGAATGTGAGGTTAACAAGTAGGGAAAAGTTTTGGGTTTACTTGTAGAATATTTTATTGTGTGAATATGTGATTGAAAATGAGTACATAGAAAAAAGAGTTTTGAATAATGGGAGACAAACAGGGGCTTACAGCTAGGTCAAGAAGTGAATTTGGTTTTACTGTAAGTTGATGATTTTCTCGAGAAAAGAAGAGAGCTTAACTAACGATAAATTTTCCAATCACTAAGAAGCTATGCAGGACTTCAGTCCCACTGCATCCTGATGTTACAAGTTAGACACACCTACCTACATAAAAAACATTGATTTAGAAAGTTGCCTTATTGTCTCATTCTCTTAGAGCTTGTTTGGGAGAGATTTTTTGAAAATCATTTTCAACCACATGTTCTATGGAACTCATAAGTTTTTTCTACTTTTAGCCACACATTCTCAAAAAAACATTGTTGACTTGGAAAAATCTCTCCCAAACAGCTCTTAATCTAAATTGTGAAAGAATTGATTATCATCTATAAAAGAGAATTACTAAAAGGAGCAGAACAATGGTTCCAAATAATCAAGCCAATAAATTATAGTGAATCTATGTTAAAGTATATGGAACTTTTTCAAGAGCAGAACACAAATCCAACACATTAGACTTCAGTAAGGCCCAAAACTACAAAGCATGTAGTAATATCCATCAATCTTATTAACCACAGCTATCGTCCAATGCATCAAAGAAATTAATCAGTAGGAACAACAGTAAAAAGAACATCTCTGATTGACATAGATAAGAAAGAGTATTACATCTTTTCTGTCATAAACCTCCGTGCTTCAATATATTCAGGGTCAATGTTCTGCACACGACGATGCATACTAGGATTTTGCATCTGACTAGGCAGAGCAATATTTTGCTGGGGTATCCCAGTCAACAAAGTACCAGGTTGGTTAAGTGCCTGTTCTGAGATCTGGTCTGAAGGGTGTGCTTGCAAATTCATCTTCACCTTGTAACTTAATATGTAAATAATAAGAATAATCAGAGTTTCACTATCTAGAGAACAAAAACATAGTAAAGTAGTCGGAATGAGGCATCATAATCAGTCATGTCCCATCATAACAACACACTCGTTGTCTAAACTAGCCAGAACACCTGCACTGAAATTAAAAAGAAGAATAAAAAAATGAAAGATCAGTTTAACAGATACAATGTGAAAATATCGCAAAGTTAATGTGTGAATGAGTCATGAGCCAACAGACAAACATTCAGGAAAGATATCTCTAAAAAAAATAATGAATAGCTGATGACAATGACGTCTCTGCAGGGGCCGGCTGGTGACTTATTTCGGGGTAATGCTTGGTGGGAAAGAAGGTTGAGAAGGATGGGAAGAAAGGACAGTGGGTTGCACCAGTGTTTTACTGTATGTTCTGCGGAGAAGGTAAACAGATGAAGAGGAGGTTGCAGTTCGGGGTTCGAATAAAAAGATTATGTTTTCTTTTCTGGTCAAAAGAAGGAGTATTAGGGATAAACAATGTCATTTTCACAAGGATTATCTTTGGAAATTAGTGTGAAGGAAGTAATGGGGAAGTGGACAGTTTTATGGTACAACCCAAAACGGGAGACGCCCAATCGTTATGAAACAGAGACTAATGCCTATTACCTACTTATTTTGTGAATTTGGTACACTTAAAACAAAGTTAAATCGAAAAAACTATAAAATAATCACGGACCACGGTGATCTTTGTCCCTAGTAATGTCCAACAAACCAAGAGCATAAATAAGACTAAAACTTGTTCTCATAATATCAAGAGGCCAAAAATGTTTTACTTGATCAGCCTCGAGGTTCATATTTACTAAATGCCATTCAATTTATTCAATAAATACACTGCATTTACTTGTTAACTTCGACTTAAGGAATTTATTTTGCAGAAAGAGCAAGATAATATTTCATTTTACTCAGCTGCTCAGGTCTGAATCCGCTTTTTAGCAAACTAAGAAGCATTTAATGAATAACAAAAACAGACAAATTCAAAAAGAATAGCAAAATCGCCACAAATCCAAATTTTCCTCCTACTCACATTTCAGCTTTAACTAAACAAGAAAATTAAATTCTAGGACTATCCATTTTGGGATTTTATTGATCACAAGCATAAATTCACATACAGGCTCCAATTTCACGTGCACACAAAATGATCAAGCTAGAAAACTACATCAGGATTTCATCGAGACAAACTTTGAGATTGGAGTCATCCGAATTGGGCAATGCTAGGGTTTCATCAAATTGGGGAAAAACAATTCAGGGCTTAATTCGATCAAGCTTAATCTATATTTTCAATTGAATCAGAATTAGATAACAATAAATAGTAAATTTAACAAAATTAAACTAAAAATATACTAACTTACCGATAATCAAAACAATTGATGAAACTGAAAGCGCAATGAATGGGAATTAAACAAATTCGCCAACGAGCAGTGAGCTAATTCCAGCATTTGCGCTTCATCCAGCATCATGAATTAGGTTCTTTCGGAGAAAGATTATTTGCAGAATTTGGGCGCGATTTATTTTATAAATAATGAGTGTTTATTTTATTTTATTTTATTTTATTTTTTTGGCGTAGAGATCATGTATTATCTTATTTTATTATTGCCCCTATGTTACTATTTAATATGGTTCCTGTCAATTTGATCCCTCTGAAGGATAGTTTCTTTCATTTTGGTCCTCACAGCATAAGTAATTTCTTTGTTTTCTCCTCCATAATATAGTGAATTATGGAATTTATGACTTGCTCTGAAATACTCTAATTTTCACTTGGTTTATTTTTGCATTTATGAGTTTTGAGTTGCGTTAAAAGAGTTAAAAACTTCATTGCCCATTGAATTTATTTCTTATTTTTGTCGATTAATGTTCAAATAAGAATAGAATAAATTTGAATTGAAATTAATAAATGGGGGATGTCTCTCTCCTTCATCCCACTCATCCAACCCTTTTCACGAACTTATACACTAGTGAATCGCTTGGTCGACAATCGTTCAAAGTTGGTATAGGCTTGTCATGACACAAATATTAATACAAAAACCTATATTGAGAAGTGGCTGAATTCCCTTTCGAGCTAACTATGAACAAAATGATGTTGGCACGTTCGAGTTTGTTGACGTCGAAGAATGTATAGACAAAATTCAAGCCAATTTAGGATGTAAATGAGGATTTTTATTGGTAATGACTTGTAAATTACAAGGGTAAACGATAAATGTTTTTCTTTCATTTCAAAGGAGATATTTTTTTAGTATGAAGTCTTGTCCTCCCCTTTCTTGAGGATACCGCCCTCCTTTTTATAAGGAAGGATTAGCATGCTTACGTAGTGTTCCTGTCTTATCAGCTGAGTACTCGTGTCAATGGCTTGTCCTGATTAGTTGCTAAGGTCGGCTTCAGCAGGTCTTCATGAATCTATCTTGCATGTGACCTCAGTAATTAATGAACTAATTAGGGAATGAAGCTATAACATGTGTGTTGACCTCGAAAAATGGCTCTGACTCGTGACCAACAGAACAATTCTTCACGTATGCTCCTCCATGCGCACAGTAGCACACTGTTAGTTACTTGTGGCCTCTTTCGGTGGGGGTGGAAGAGGCTGCGAGCACTCCGACGGTCAAATCAGTATTTAGTCAACAGGAAAGTGGTGCTCGCGGTGAAGTGGTCACCGGGACGTGGTTGAGAATGTGTGTAAATATAATATAAGGCTATTTTGAGTTCAAAGACTAGAATGTCAATATTAGAAAATGGAAACCCCCTTCCTTATCGCGGTGTGGGGGTATTTATACTAGAAAATGGAATAGGAGAACCATTGGATGGGGGGACACGTGGCTTTAGATCTTAGATGGGTCATCCTTTCATAGACATCAATCTGTCAATCCATATATTGGCAGACATTAAATGGTGTCTGACATAGCAACTGAGTTGATCGTTTGTAGCCTATTACACGTCCAATCAATCAGTCATAGACTCAACTTTAGAGAGATCTCCTTATAAAAGATCTTGGCAGAGGTGTGGCGAAGTGGGTTTTGAACTGCAATGACTGCGGAGTGCAGGCTTTTGCATCCACCGTGAATGGCGGATGAGTTTGGCTCTCTTACCAAGTGGGGCAATAGTATTTCAGTTCGAAGTCATAGAGTCAATTCGTATGACATAAATTTAGTTTGTCCGCCACGTGGCAATACCAGATCAGTTCATCTAACACATGGTGGATGAGGTGGATGGACGAGGTGAAGGGCCCCCGAAGGCACGTAACAACAGTCCTTCAAGTTCTTGTATGAATATTGATATAATGCATGGACTTTGTAGAGATGGCTATTTCGTGTCACTTTATAGGGTGCATGCGTTAGTTGTCGAAGATATGAAAAGGTATGCGGGAACGAAGTCCTAACGAAAGGACGAAGCGTTGAGTGTAAATTTGGGAAAGGTTGCAAGCGAAGTCCTGGCTGAAGGACGAGATGATGGTTGTTAAAAATCTCCAGAAAAATTGTTGCAAGCGAAGTCCTAGCTGAAGGGTGAAGTGATGGGTGTTGGCAACTTTGAGAAAAGTTGCTGCAAGCGAAGTCCTAGCTGAAGGACGAAGTGATGGGTGTTGGCAACTTTGAGAAAAGTTGCTGCAAGTGAAGTCTTAGCTGAAGAACGAAGTGATGGGTGTTGGTAACTTTGAGAAAAGCTGTTGCAAGCGAAGTCCTAGCAGAAGGACGAAGTCATGGGTGTTGTCAACTTTGAGAAAAGTTGTTGCAAGCGAAGTCTTTGCTAAAGGACGAAGTGATGGGTGTTGGCAACTTTGAGAAAAGTTGCTACAAGTGAAGTCCTAGCTGAAGGACTAAGTGATAGGTGTTGGGACAACCTTGGGTAGTGTGCTAATGATTTGGTAACTCTCGCATCTTCCCAAGGCAACTTTGGTGGGCGTTGCTTGCTTCCAACGCACGACCCCTAGGCCATAAATGGTAATCATGGCAACGGCTGGGAGAGCTCAAGGAGCGTCGTTTAGGTTGACACTTCATTAGGACCATCTATTTGTGTGACTTTTGGTTTCAACCGTTGTGATAAATCGTGGGTTTGGATTATTAAGATGTGATCCACAATGATCTAATGGTTGGGGAGAACCTGGGACGCCTATATAAAGCCCAAACTCTTCTTTTTACCACTTTACTTTGCGATTTCTCTCTGGAGTTATATGCATTCTGGTCTCTTTGTTTTTCCGGCGGGCAAGATCCTGAAACTCCGGCGACTTCTTTGAAAAATCTAGCGACTTCCTTTCTTTCAAACCATAAACTTTAGGTAAACTTTTCCTTCTTTACTTGCTTCATTTTTCTTCAAAATCTGGCTAAATAACTTCTGAGAGGTCCAGAAACACTTTCACAAGTGGAGAGAGGTGAGGTGTTGACAGTTCAGTAATGAGAGATCCAATAGTAGTCTCTTCGGACGAAATAGGTAGAGCAAATAGGTCGGAGAAAAATATTTGGAGGTTTCTGCCCCACCTGTGGACACTTCTATCCAATGGGGGGGCTCCTAGCTACCCCTCTAAAGTCATTTCAGAAACTCTAGATTAGTGTATGTAACGCCCCAAATCCACTATATATATTTAAATATGGATTCGAAGTGTTACCAAAA
>CAIGRP010109914.1:0-23673 GCA_903798385.1 Fraxinus cuspidata
TTATAACTTCTATAATTGTTAATTTTATTGTTCTGAGCACGAAGTGTTTCGTGTCATCTTATTGTGACTTCTTATCAGGCAATTGCTCTTTCTTGCTTGTATGTTGAATTCATTATTCAAAAATATCATTGTGACGAAGTAGTCACTTCGTAAAAGAATGGTTACAACTTACAACTAAATTTAGGATGAGCTCTCATGACCTTAAACATTCTCAGAAGAATTGAGAAAATATAAGCCAGAGAGTAGAATAGAAAAAAAATAATCGACTTTTTTAATGCGAAGATGAATTGACATCGTAGATATTTGACATGATCATCAAGTGTTTTGGCTTTCCATATCTATATTTAAATATTTGTTATATAATGTGAGGTGTACCAAAACACAACTAGCTTGGTGCCTTATTGGATGTGTAATAGATAGAAAACATAAATTATGTCGATATATATGTGTTCAAGCAACTCAATATCGGATAGCTTATAAAGTGTGAAAGAAATACGAAACGATACCATGGCTAGCTTTTCCTGGCACAATATGGTTACACACTAATTAATTATCTCTAGATGATCAAGCATACAATCCGATTATTCTATATTTGAATATCGTAGAATATAATAACAGTAAATAAAACAATCCAACATCTCTCCTGGATTCTGTGCTCAAGTGGGTAAAAACTTTGGGCACTTTGCCAGTAAACAATCCACTATAAACAATTTACAACTTACAGTCTACCAGACTAGACGACGACACGTACTATCTGATCTCTTGAGTGTAATTCCAACAGCTCTCCTGGATTCTGTGCTCCTGTACCAGCTCTCAGCTGTAGTTTCCAAAGATCTCCAGGATTGCGCTATCCTGCAACAACTCCTAGCTTCGTGAAATCATTTATCTCTTGTGGATCCAATGAAGAACACCGCATTCTTCAACGACTGGAACTCCAGTCACCTTCCTTTGATCTTCAGAACTCTGACGATATGGAGAAAGTAGCAGTTTGGTATTTGGATTATGAATATGATGTTTTCACCTCCAAAAGCCAAATCAAGATGAAGGTTGAAAGCAATTATATGAAGATGATCTCAAATAAAATTTTTTTGGATGACATTGTTGCTCGAGCAAAGGTGTAGCGACGGATTGGCGCTCAAGCGAAGGTGAGACGATAATCGAGCGATGCAGTTTCTATTTTTGACACTCGAGCCAAGCCTTGGCGATAGTCTGGCGAAATTGCGGCTCCGTTTTTCCTTTTTTTCATTTTCGAACCGTAGACCTAAAATATCATAATTTATACTAATTATACACCACTCCTTGACTTTTTACAACTTATCAATTTTAGTCCTTTTTGTCCACAGAAGAGCCAATTATATTAAATACCTAACAAACTTCTCATTTGGCATTTTGTGACAAAACTACAATTTAAGTCAAAGCATTAAAATAAATTACATACTCAAAACAACTGACACAACCAACAACAATCTTGAACGAATTCTGCATTTTAGTTTTCAATACATGTTTCCTGAAATAGACAACTCAAATACACATTATAAAACGTATGTGAAACGGTATTAAGTATAAGAATAGTTCAAGCAGTTCACACTGTAAAAGTGTCTTAAGCAGTTAGTAACTCATAATACAAATTTTCAATTTTCATATCATATGCTAAATTAAGACGTAGTACCACTACAACCCAACATACCAAAACGAAACATAAATACTACTAAACATCAAAACTTAATCTAGCAAAAACTAAATATATATCTTATAATCAGAATAAAAAATTTTAAATACATCAAGTAGATAAAAACACATACATCATGTTAAAGCAAAAATATATCTTATATCAAATGTTTTAGATACATCAAGTAGATAAAAATACATGCTTCATGTTAAAGCAAAAATATATCTTATAATTATCTATCTACTCCCCCTTTTTATCACAAAATGACAAGGGCAACATTGTAACCAAAGAACATAAAAAGATGTTTTGCACCCTCACTTGTATTTTGAAATATGAGCATAACACATAATAACTCAAAAATACTGTTATGAATCATGCACAAAGATAAACGATGAACAGTAAACCTTTTCACATACTTAGTTCGAGTTATCATGGAGTAAACTGTATAAGCGACACATATGTGTAAAGTGTCACTAATCCTTTGAAAAGAGGACTCCAGATCTTAAATTTGTGAGAAATGATACACGAAACAACACAGCCAATAAGTTTATTTCCCTACTTATGAAAGGCAAACCATGTAAAGCACATTAGGACCTCTAACATAAAGCTCATTATAAATGGAAATACTATTTCTCCCCCTGAGAATGAGCAGAATGATTTGTTTCATATCATTCAATAAACGAAACCCGTTATTATTTTTCATCTTAAGTGCAGACTTTTCTTCATGAAGCGACTAAAATGACCCATGTAGTGAGCTTTAGGCCGGTTAACCAAAGTCAATCGACCATAGGCACCAGGTTATGAGACACCCCGTAGGCTTAATTTGCTCAAATCAAATAGGCTAAAAAAAACATAAGATTTTGAGCGCTTTGGTTCATTCTATTTATTTTTGTTTGATATTAGGGATAAACGTGAGCTTAGGTCTAATCCATATGGTCAATTCATGTTCAAAGTCACCTTACTAAAATGTGGTTGTCATCCCAAATCTCACACACGCGGTAGAGTCCCACTATCAAGTACGTCATATGTTAAGCTGAAAAAGTAATGTCCTTAAAAAATATTTATTGTTTTAAAAATATATATATATATATTTTTTTTTTTATTTTTGTAGGAATTAAAACTAGAATGCACGAAACACAACACAAAATATTATGACAACACAACCAAAAGTAAAAAATAAAAAATAAAACAAATATGAGGCATGCATAAACCAATTTTCACACAAAGTTATAGAATGATCATGCAACAAAATTATCGAATCATTGAGGTACACAAACACTAATAGTCGTCCGAAGAAATTCAAATCTCAGACCATAGATATGGTTTAGAAAATAAGTCAGCTAATTGGTTCTCTGTAGAAATATGCTCAAGTGTTACAACACTAGTCTCTACAAGCTCTCGAATAACATGATGTCGTATGTCAATATGTTTAAAACGAGAGTGTTGAACAAGATTTTTGGACATATTAATAGCACTAGTATTATCACAAAACACAGTTATAGTACCATGATCAATACCATAGTCACTCAACATCTACTTCATCCAAAGCAGTTGAGTGCAGCAACTTCCTGCTATAATATATTCGGCCTCTGCCGTGGACAATGAGATATAATTTTGTTTCTTACTCATCCAAGCTACAATATTAGATCCAACATAAAAGCAGCCTCCAGAAGTACTTTTTCTATCATCGGCATTTCCAGCCCAATCGGCATTGGAATAACCAGCAAGATCAAGAGTAGAGAAGTCCTGAGAGTATAGAATCCCATGATTAACGGTACCGTTTACATATCTAATGATACGTCGCACGGCGCTCAGGTGGGATCCCTTGGGATCTGCCTGAAAATGTGCACAAACTCCTACACTAAAGGTTATGTCAGGTCTACTAGTAGTGAGATAAAGTAAACTACCTATCATACTTCTGTATAGTATCTGATCAACATTCTTACCTGGAGGATCATGACCTAACTTGACACTAGTACTCATGGGAGTTCTAGTGTGTTTCTTGCTGTCTAATCCAAAATGTTTGACAAGAATTTTCGCATACTTCGATTGATATATGAACAACCTATCATCAGTTTGTTTGACTTGGAGCCCTAGAAGGAATTTAATTCTCCAATCATACTCATTTCAAATTCTTGCTTCATGCATTCAGCAAAATCATGAGCAAGAGAATCAATAAGAGATCCAAAGATAATGTCATCAATGTAGTTCTGAGCCATCGTGATGGTTTCTTCAATGTGTCTAATGAATAGGGTTTTATCAACACCTCATCTTAAAAAATCATGTTACATGAGATAAGCAGTAAGTTTATCATACCAAGCTCTAGGCGCTTGTTTAAGACCATACAACACTTTATTCAACTTATAAACATAATGTGAAAATTTAGGATCCACAAAACCTTTTGGTTGTTCAGTATAGGCTTCTTCCTGAAGAATTCCATTCAAGAAAGCACTTTTGACATCCATTTTATATAATTTAAATTCTAAGGTGCAGACAACAACCTAATAGATTCAAGTCTAGCAATCGGGGCAAATGTTTTATTAAAGTCAACTCTTTCAACCTGAATATAGCCTTAAGCCACTAACTTTGCTTTATTTCTAGTTATGGTATCTTGATCATCAGTTTTATTCTTAAATATCCACTTAGTACCTATAACATTACAATTATCATGTCGAAGAACTAAATCCCACATGTTTTTTGGCACAAATTGATTCAGTTTTCCGCGCATAGCGTTTGTCTAACATTCATCCCTAAGAGCGTCTTCTACTTTCTTAGGCTCAATCTGGGACACATAGCTGGCATATGTCAGATTGTTCAAAACCCTCTTTCAAAGTCTCAACCATTTATCCTCTATAATATTCCCTTTGGATGAAGGTTCTTTAGGAAGTTCAGTTTTATCATCAGATGTGGAATCCTTAATTGAAGTATTTGAACCATTGGTAGTGCGTGGGGGTCACGAATCGACGTTACTTTTGGTTCAATCAACATGACAGGTTCAACACTCAAGCATTCCAGTTCTACACAATCTCCTCAAGTCTCCCCCTTACTACAGGCATCATCCACCACTATATTGATAAATCCATTACAACCCGTGTACGAAAATTGTATACACGATAGGCTCGATTATTTCTGGAATATCCTAGGAAAATTCCCTCATCACTTTTCGAATCAAACTTCCCTAAATTTTCTCTATCTCTCAGAATATAGCACTTGTTGCCAAACACACGAAAGTACTTGACATTAGGCTTTTTACCTTTCCAGATCTCATATGGTATCATATCAGTTTTAGGTCTAAGATAAACCCTGTTAACAATGTGACACGCAGTGTTAATGGCTTTCCCCAGAAACGCATAGCTAGTTCCTTACCATGAAGCCTGGCTCTAGCCATTTCTTGAAGCACATGATTTTTCCTCTCAACAACCCCATTTTGTTGTGGAGTGATCGGCGAGGAGAACTCATGCTAGATTCCCTTTTCCAAACAAAAGTTCTCAAGATTAAGTTTTCAACTCTTTTCCATAATCACTATGAATTCATGATATGGTAATATCTTTCTCATTCCTAAGTCTCTTGCACAATGGGATGATAAGTCCAAACACCTCAATTTTATTTCTCAACAACTCAATCCATGTATAACGAGAAATATCGTCAACCAAAACCAAGATATACCATTTATCACCTAGAATTTTTGTCCTAGATGGTCCCATTAAGTCCATATGGAGTAATTCAAGTGGCTTGTTACTTGTTAGTCAAGATCTTAGAGGTTTGTTTATGAGGAACTCTAAATTGTTTACATTGTTGACATGGGCCACATACAGTGAAATCAATATTTTCAAGTTTTGGTAACCCATTTACAAGTTCTTTCTTGGCGAGTTTAGATAAGCTTTTATGGTTCATATGACCAAGCTGTTGATGCCACAGTTTAGTGACGTTAACATTGGCATCGCTGCATACGTAGTTGGAATTAGGAAGAACTTCATAACAATTATCTGAAGTTTTTACACCTTCGAGGACAATGTTACCAGTAGAATCATACATGGTACATCTTTTCTGGAAAAAACTAACTTCGAAATCAGCATCGCATATTTGACTAATACTTAATAGGTTGGACTTTAACCCTTCATATATAGCACATTTGACATAGCAGGGAGTGTAAATATATTAACAACACATTTTTCTAGAATAGGTGTAGTAGCTCCATCCCCAAAGGTAACCACATTGCCGTTCCAATCATTGAGAGACGAGAACAAGGCTTTGTCACCACATATATGTCTTGAACACGCATTATCAAGATACCACATAGAGTTGTTTTGAGCTTTAAGTACAACATGAGCAACATAGCAATTTAGTTGATTTTCAGACCTAGAGAAGTCCCTCTTCTTTACCCAAACCTTCTTAGAAGTAGAAGTGATTTTAGTTAACCGAGTCACCATCTCAGTTAAGTGGCTAACCTGATTGGCAAGGAAGTTAACCGTGCTTGAGATATCCTAACTTTTACTTCTAGTCGCGAGTTTACGACACCTAGGTCTTGTGTGTCCCAAATTGCTACAATGGTGACAAGTGAGAATAAACCTAGGTTCAAATCTCTTCGACGGTTGTTGCCGATAAGTAGGACGACTGGCCCTACGTTGTCTAGTAGGTCTTGATCCTAAGTCATTTTTGCCATTTGATTCAGGATAAACAATTTTTCGAGCTTTGTTAGTGGCTGGAACAAATGTGGTCTTAGATGTACTCGCAGTAGGATTACTATTATGAATGTAGCCCAAACCATACCTATCTCTAGCAGGCTTGTTCATCCCCAACAGATTATCAAGTTTCTACGAACCACTCATGAAGGATTGGAGTTAAGTATTGGATTTTCAAGCTCGCTGTTAAGGATTTAACTTTTGCATCCAAGTTCTCATTAACAAGTTTCAACTTATTCAGGTTTTTGGTTGAGTCTTGAAGGTCACCTATGAGTTTTTCTTTCTCTCTTTCAAGATCATTAACCTTCTTGAAAGTAGCTTTATTGACCTTTTTAATCTTAAGACCCTCCTCAAATAGTTCATGATAAGATTCGTGAATATCAGGTTCATCCTCAGATACTTCCTCGGATTTTTCACTCACTTTATCATTTTCAACCTTATCAATCTTCTTATCAGACTCAATCGTAGCTATTAAAGTGAAGGCTATGAAATTTTGTTCATCCTCACCACCATGTGTATCACTCTGAGCACTCAAATCTGATTCATCATCACTCAAGGTCGCTGCTAAAGCCTTACGTCCACCTTTATTAGAACTCTTTTTCAAGTTAGGACATTCATTCCTATAGTGATCGTAACCCTGACACTCATGGCATCTAACAGATTGGGTTTTCTTATTAGCAATCCTATAGTCACTCTCTTCACGATTATCTTTCATGAATTTACTAGGGAATTATTTTTTTCGTTCTTGAGGCTTTCTCCCATTTCTCATCACTTTCTAAATTTTTTTAACGAAATAAATTATTTCGTCGTCCCTAAGAGTCTCAGCACTAGAAGATTCACTTTCTTATTCTCTAATAGTATTCATGGCTATGGATTTAACCTTTTTAGGTTGAGAAACGGCGAGTTCATAGGTTTGAAGGGATCCTGTGAGTTCTTCTATCTTAACTGCATCTAAGTCCTTACTTTCTTCAACAGCGGTGACTTTAGGTATAAACCTTTCAGGTAGTGATCTAAGGACTTTTCTAATGATATTGGACTCAGGGATCCTTTTACCTAGGTTAAAACTCGAGTTAACTATGTCATTCAGCTTCACATAGAATTCATCGAACGATTCATTGTCCTTCATCCTAATTTCTTTAAACCTAGAGGTTAACAACTACAGTTTAGAATATATAACCATTTTAGTTCCCGCGTGTATGGTTTCTAAGATATCCCAAACTTCTTTAGCAGTCTCACACATCGAAACTCTTAAGCAGACACAACCATGAACAGGGCATGTAATGCTTTACTGTTCCAGTTACATTCATCTAAGTTAGTTTTAGTCCATAATGAAATATCATTAGGTGTAACTACACTAGCAACAGTAGTTGAATGTGGAGTCTATCCAGTTTGAACACTCATCCAAATACGTTCATCCAAAACTTTAAGGAAGGCTCTCATTCGAACTTTCCAATAAGCATAGTTGCTTCTGTCGAAAAACGGAAGGAAGACAGTAACTAACTCATCTAGATTTTATTAAGGGTTAGGAATCGAATTAAGTCTCTAATACCAATTGAAAATGCGTAGTTTGACCCTAACAACACGTAGAGGGGGGTGAATAGGTGATAATGCGGAATTAAAATTTATAATTAATAGCAACAAGTCACTAATTAATTATCTCTAGATGATCAAGCATACAATCTGATTATCCTATGTTTGAATACCGCAGAATATAACAACAGTAAATAAAACAATAAATAACGCACGGTATGACCATGGAGAAACCCTAACTGGGTAAAAAATCTAGGCACTTTGCTAATCAACAATTCACTATAAACGATTTATAACTTATAGTCTACCTGACCAGACGACGACACGTACTATCTGATTTTTTTACTGCAATTCAAACAACTCTCCTCGATTATGTGCTCCTACACCAACTCTCAGCTGCAGTTTCCAATGCTCTCCTGGATTGCGCTATCCTGCAGCGACTCCTAACTTCGTGAAATCGTTTATCTCATGTGGATCCAACGAAGAACACCGCGTTTTTCAACGATTGGAACTCCAGTCACCTTCCCTTGATCTTCAGAACTTTGACATATATGAAGGAAGCAGCAGTTTGGTATTTGGATTATAAATCTGATGTTTTCACCTCCAAAAGCCAAATCAAGATGAAGGTTGAAAGCAATTATATAAAGATGATCTCAAAGGAATATGTTTCTCTCAATGTTCAACCTCACAATTCACGTTTTATGGCGTTCAAGTATTTATATGTAGGTTATGAAATGAATGGACCGGATAAAAAGCCTTTAAAAAACGAATTAAAATTTTCCGGATGACACTGTCACTCAAGCGAAGGGCTAGCAACAATCGAGCAACAGGTTGTTGGTCGAACGAAGGTGATGCGACAGTCAAGCGATGTAGTTTCTATTTTTGACACTCAAGCCAAGCCTTGGCGATAGTCTAGCGAAATTGCAGCGTCGTTTTTCCTTCTTTTCCGTTCTCGAACCCTAGACAAAAATATCATAATTTATACTAATTACACACTACTCCTTGACTTTTTACGACTTATCAACTTTAGTCCTTTTTGTTCACAAAATAGTCAATCACATTAAACACCTAACAATTACATATGTATTTTGCTATTATAATAATGTTCTATATTATTTCAGCAACCATTCGTTGGTGGGAATCAACACAAAATTCAGCAGAAGATATTCAACGAAAAAATTAAGCTGCCATCATTTTTGACAAGTGATGCTCATTCTCTACTTAAAGGGGTAAGAGTTCTTTGTCTGTTTTCTACTAATGATGATGTACATAGCCAGTATATTAAATCTATTCAATCAAACATTTGTTCCACATCCGAATGAATAAGTATAATCTGGAATTCTTGATTGAGCCAGGCGGTTGTAAGTAACTCTACCTAGATAGAGAACTTTAACTAACCACTCCTAAACCCTATAACCTGAAGATTGAAGAATAGTTATTCACACAAAACCTTTTCATTTGTTCTAGGGAACCTTATCGACTCTCATTTTTTGTTTGAGGTTTCATCAACAAAATGCAGGAAAACTAGCATGGCATATAATCGTTTATCATACTCAGTAGAAAAAGGTGTGCAATAAAGGACTGACAATTTTCGATTCAATTTATACTTCAGTTACTTCAGAAGGAGGCAAACAAACACCTTGGAAGTGGGCCAGAGGCAGTGATGATATAAAAAGCCACAAGTGGTTCAAGTATATCAACTGGAAGAAATTGGAGGGTTCCTTCCAATAGTTTCAGGAAAACACTGCGTTGCCAATTTTGATGAGACGTGATAAGTGCGTTTTACACACTTATTTCATGCCACGAACACGTACAATTGTTGATAAATATGTTGACAAAACAACTTAATTCTATGAATTTTTTTTTTTTGCAGGACAATGTGATGAATGTGGCAGAAATTATGAGAAACAAAGTGCAAAGGGACTAAAACGAAAGAAAATAGAAGTTCAGCGATCAAGATGCAAATAATCGAAAGATGACCCGGAGGAGGAATTGAACATGTGGAGATGGCTAGGACAAATTGAAGTAGGGAATGAAGTATTGTTTGAAGAGGAAGCGGGAAAAGAGATCGAGAAATACAAAATGGAGTTTGAGGACCAAAACACAAGTTTTTGGATTGGTTACATCTATGTGGTCGCATAGCACAAGCTATGCGGTCGCATGGATCCATTCAGCAAGAGAGAGAGAGAGAGGCTCTTTTAGTTCTTCTATGCGATCGCATAGAGGTGCTGGTCGCATAGTTAAATTTTTAGGCAAGAATTATAGCTTTCTTATTCGAGTCAAATACATTTGGAAACAAGATTTTGGTCGCATATTTAAACCCTAGGCCGTCCAGAATGTGGAAAAGGAGATTCATAAGGGTTTTAAGAGAAGAAACAAGGCAAGAACAAGGAGAGCAACATTACGAAGCGAAGATTAAATTTAAGAATCGAATTGGTGATGTCGTTCTTCATTTATTTTTCTGATTTTCTTCATTCCATCATGCTGGGCTAGTTTAATTATGTACTAGCGTTAGATGAACTATGTAGTATGAATCTTAAATTTCAGTTTTACAATTCTTGACATCAAAAACACGTTTGAATTTTTGAATGGTTTAGATGAATTTTTTTTCTTCATAATTATTTTATACGTAATTGTGTGAGTTTGGTGGCGTATTTCATGGATTCCTAAGAAGGGGAATATGTTCGACGCGGTATAAATCATTATAGGGTCCGATAAAGAATAGAAATATACCACTATGCTCTATGTGAATCTTTAAGTGCTTATAAAAACACATGCATTCTTATATGTTCGCATCCGTCATAAAAATATAGTAGGGTTGCATCTTGGAATAAGTTTAACTTTACTCGAGAGATATTGTTAAATAATTTAGGAGCATTGATTCTTTAACATTTAATTGTGTGTCAAGGTGTAGAATTAGGTTTAAAGAAGATTATTACATAGGGACTCGTGATCCTAGTGCATTCATTATATATCAGAAAAAACTTCAACTTGCATTCGACATAAATTTCATTCAATCGCATCTGCATCATTAACTTAGTTATAAATTCATCAAAACAAACACTATCATTGTATTTTTTGGGGTAATTAGAATTAAAACTAATCAATTCTCGTGGGATGACACTCAGATTCAAAAAGCTCATTTTATTACTTGTTTACGAACCGTACAATTGCGGTGTGTTTTATTCGAAATATATTTTCGTGAACAAGAGGTGGACCAAGGTGCCACTTATAGATTCTCCAGCTGCTAGTCCAAAATGCATCGAGAATCCCTTCAGGGGATTCAGTTAGGTGAAGCTGCAGCCTAGTTCTACAAATGAATTGACCACTCTATGAAATGTTCTTGAGAGCCTTTTTTTAGCAACGCTGGGTTCGTGGAAATGAAGATTACAGTGCCATGCTCGCGCCGAAGCAAGATTCATCATAGCAAGATCCTATTAATCAGGAGCTTGATTGATCCTTCTGCCACATGGTCCGCGTACTGCACAAATTTCTTATTATAATAACGAGTGTTTTCATTGTAATGCCAAGTACTGAATTTTAGTATTTCTAAAAATTGTCTTCAAAAAGGAAACAAATCATTAGTTATCCGAATCATGCTTCACGTACAGGAATTAATTTCACAGGGAACTCAATGGGCACTCACACATGTGGGCTCCACGCATAATTTGTTTTTTTATTTAATTAATACATGGTGGGGCCTACCCATGTGAGTATTCTAGTGAGCCCTTGTGAAATTAATCCCTCTACGTGAGGATTAATTCTAGTTATCTTTAGGTCCACAGATAGAAACTAGCATCCTTCGGCAGGTTAAGGATTTCTAGTCATCTCTTGGTGCTTTTTTTTTTTTTTTGGGCGACGTGAACTTATAATTTTTTAAAATTTAATCCCCAAATCTTATTTAGGCACTGCGGAAGTCTGGTAAATTAGAAGGAATGCTAACGCACCTAAGAAAATATGACGTAGCATGAAAAATCTGTAAATACATTATTTTATCGTCTAACCTTGTTAAACTAGTATACTATTATATGATTTACTTTCATACTTTCTGTAATCTTTTCAGACAAATCATTTTAAAGATGAATGTTGCAAAATTTGGAAATAAAGAGGTGAATATTAATATATAATCGTAACCAAATTGGTTATAATAACAAACGAGAATATGCAACGACAACGTTGATTTAAGATAAATCAAAAGAGAACAACTAGGATAGTTGGAAACTTGCTAAGAGAGTGATGAGATTTTTGTAGAACCTATTAGGAAAGGTAAGCATATACCACAAATAACATGGCTTGTCGTAGTCGCCAAGGATTTCTTCCCGTGGATCTAGAGATGAAGGAAAGTTCATTTTGTTGTTGTCATCATATGTTTTAACCACACACTCTTCGCTAAATCACTATTCCAAAATATATTTTTGACAAAAAAAAAAAGGGGCTCAAATAGAAAGAGGAAAATAAATGTACACTAAAATAAGCCCCCTGTTTAGCCCCCATTATTTGATGATATAATTTTTAAATATTGTTTTTTTGGAAAATGTGTGAAAAATCAAGAAAATTTTTGATTTATGTGTAATATTATTTTATTGAAGAACGTGCTGTTAAAAAAAAGAGAGAAAAACATAGTATAAATTAATGGGTGCCAAACGGGAGCTAAGTCATCACATTCTTGAAGTATCAAAGATCAAAATACATGATGTAACAAAACTATGACGCTCCACGCGTTGTTGTTACTTCAACGACATATATGGTACATTACTAGACAATGTTGGACAGCCCTATTAACAATATTTTAAAAAAAAATTTCTTATATGATTCTGCCCAAGATTATCAAATCCACTTTACCAAAATGTTCACATAGAGTAACCAAAACAGGAAGATTCAATCAAGGGAGCTTCAATTTGACTCGGCAATGGTCGTTATCTTCTTTTTGAGCTCTGCCTCGTTGGAACCTACAAGTTTGTCCAATTGTCGTCCGTCTCTCAGGAAAAAGAAGGATGGAGTGGCTTTGATGTCCCATTTGGTACTCAATTCCTACACCATACCAGAACAGCATTTTCATATATCAACATATTCCGTTTCTAAGCGTTAGGTGATTTCTTGAAATAGATATGGCGCAAAAATAACAGACACTAGTTCATCCGCATTTTAAAAAAAAAGTGAGAACTTACTGCTAATTTATCAACGTCCACTGTTAGAAATAGAATTAAAGGATATTTATCGGCAAGCTCAGAGTAAGATGGTGCTATCTCTCTACAAGGATTACTCCAAGATGTACTGAAATTAACCACTACCTGTTGGAAAGTACGAATAAGAAAAAGAACGTCTGAAGTGAGAAAAATGAGGAAGATGAATTCTCATATCAAAAATTTGTAACAAGCTCCAAATTTATGGCTTTTTGTTGATTAAAGCCGACTCCTAAATCAATCTCGAAAAATGACTTTATAAAATCCAAACAATAGTATTCACGTTGACACACAATCACACACATTAGCAGGTAGAGATACCTATCTTCTTAAAAATGCACAAATGACATCAGACTGATGCTGTGCAGATGAAAGTGATGTGTTGCATGAGCTAAAATCTGACCCCGGATAGGAATTACAGTGTTTGAAATCATAATGCAATCTAGCAAATCAGTGGTTGCCTACTGGGATGAAATTACAAAATCGGCAATAAGTTTAGAATGATAGTCAAATAAAGCATAGGCAACTTACTATCTTGCTTTCCTTGCTTGCTTCGGAATTCTTTTCTTCCCACTTCTCCATGGTAGTGATAAGGTGAACATTTTCACCTCCGAGCTCTGCTGTAGTACTCTTTACAATATTGTTTTGTGGGCAAAACTGCAATGATAAGTTCATTATCTACCGGAAAAGAAAGTTCTATTGTTCCAGAGCAAGAATATCTAAACTTAAAGGTAAACAAAAGAAACTCTTGAACCATAACAAACCTAAATAAACCAATACCTATGGCAGTTATCTCAAGAACAGATAAAAGAAAACAAAAATAATTGTCGAATGTGACTGGTGTCTGAACATTGATTACCTTAGTCCAGCACTGCCCCATCGCCTATGGACAGCTGAACAATGGGGAAAGGACTACAGCTGCGCGCTAAAAGTATAAATGCATCAGCTTAACAAGATTGCAAACATATGATAATGTAAAAATAGATATGAAACAGACTCGATGACATTTTATCTGCAGAATGTATTTTGAGTAATTTCCAGGCATATGAGAGCCAATTAGAATTAAACAATATTAAAAGGAAAATCAAATAAACACATGAAGCTATTTAACTCAATAAAACTATTCCTTTCTGTATCCCCTCAAGTCAACAAAACCGGAAGTCTAATCTTGTAATCTTTTCTTCCACCTAATTATCCCAATTAATGCAAATGCACGGTAATATTGGTTTACAATGGTTGCTACAAACTGCATTAAGTCTCATTTACTACTTCGGAGTCAGTTAGAGTGATCCTGCTATCATGAAAAAATATGCTAGACGCACTCAGTTGGGTGAAATTTTTGAATTTGATTGTGCTACTTTGAAATCCGACGTTGTTTTTCGTAGCAGTCCAAGGAAGGACTCTACGTGAGAGAAATCTATTCCGGACTCATGCTTCATTGGTAGATTTGTGTGCAGCATCATAATTTCGAGAGATCATCAAGTCTCACTTCCCCTGCATTTCTTTTTGTGCAGGTTATGGAGACCTTCATAATTCAGTATTAAAATTGACAAACTTCACACTTTTAGTTGCTGCAATTCACCCTGTAGTCAAAGTGACAACCCTGCCACAACTTGTTTGCAATCTAATAGAATTGAGAACAAGCCTTTTAAGCAACAACCCTGCTACAAATATTGCATAAATATCAAGACTCAACTACACCTTTTAAGCAAAATGACAATCAACCCCCCCCCCCCCCCAACCCCCGGCCGCCCCCAAGGAAAAAGGGAATTGCAGAAACTTGAAAATCATCATCGGATCATTACAAATAAGTCAATCCTCTAGACACGAAAAACAAAAAGGTCTTCGGACATCCATCTAATATTGATCAGAAAACATCCCGTTGCAACCCTGTGTTTTCTGTAATTCATTTAACCAACTTCACAATAACCCTTATAAATTATTCTCTCGGTTTGAAGGAAAGGGATCTGATAAGCGGAATTCTCATTGAGAACAAACAATTCAACTACATTCAAGAATTAATTTTATCCTTCCTTGATTGAATTGAAAAAAAAAATTAAATATATGAAAATCCAATACAATGTTTCTTGCAGATCATATTATTAATCAAGAAATGGATTGAAAGAAAAATTTAAAAAATTACCTTAAGATCGTGTGAAGTGGAAGCCTTGGATAATGCAACATTTTTGGGGGAGGGGGTGAGGGTGGGGGGAGAAAAGACACCCAGATGGATGAAAATGCGGAGATTTGAACAATTACAGAAAATCTTGATAATATTGGATAAAAGCCGTTTACATTGTCGTTGGTTAACCAATTTTTGAAATATGCTGGACTACCAAAAGTGCCCATAGGTATAAAAAGATAACATTGAGATAGGGTTTTTTTTGTCATGTACTTAAGACAGGTGAGAGAAAAAATGAAGATTTATTTGAACTACAACATGTTGTCTATTTCTCTCTCTTTTAATTTTTTCGTGCTAGAAAATATGTGTTGATTTCACACCAAAGAATCAGAGATGAACTCCAACACGTATTACACCATCATTTTCCTTAAAATTTTGTTAGCACCACTCATAAATTATAATGTTATAGTGTATTTTGGGTTTAGGAAATTGTTTTCGAGAGTATATTGAAGCTCAACTTGTGACGGGTTACTTAATATACAGCTAAGTTCAGCATTGATGCCCAACCATTAGAAAAGTTGGATAGTTTGACACATGAATCTATACTTCCGAAGGACCTTTTGAATTATAATTTATACAAGAATAATGTTATGTAGCGTTAGTCTTTTTAAACACCAGTTTAGACGTCGGCATATTATTGGTCTTATTAAATGGGCACAATTCCTTGCATTTAATTGAATATGTAATTTAATGTCAGCAGTGTTGACATTGTGTTAAACACAAGTTGTGCTAAATAACATTACTCTTTATACAAAGAAGGATTTGCTCAAAGTTCCAAAAGATCTAAAGAGAAAAAGCATATACTGGTTTAAATGTTAGAGAAATCTCATCAAGATAAAAGAGGCAAAAACTTGGAAGCATAAGGCTAATCTTAATGTGCAGAGAAATAGTTGATGGCTTTGAATTGGTGGAAGATTTGGATGGAATACATATATTTGAAGTCCCTTCAAGAATCAAATTGTAAGCTGAAAGCTCAAATTATTCTGGTGTTTGCACATTGGATCCCTTTGACATACTGTCCTCAGATGAAAGCCTGTTCTCGAGTTCAGATTGTCGGATTTCCTCAATCAATCTAACTACATCGTCCATATTTGGTCGCATATCTGGCACTTTTGCCACGCAAGCAAGAGCAATCTGAAGCATTTGCACCAGCTCTTCTTCAATGTTCGGGTACCTTGTCAGCTCCACGTCGAAAACTTCAGCTGTCCATTCCTCCCGAACAACGGATCTCACCCACCTAGGTAGATCAACAACATCATTGTAGCCTGAAGATTGGATGGGAGATTTGCCAGTGAGCATCTCAAGTAAGACTACTCCAAAGCTGTAGACATCAGATTTTTGAGTGACTTTTCGTGTCTCAATCACTTCTGGAGCTCGATAACCAGCACCTCGGTATTTCATAGGGTAATAATTCATCAGAGGGCTTAAGCCAAAGTCAGAAACGCGGCCATCAAGATCTGGGTTGAGGAGAATGTTTGAGGACTTTATGTTTCCATGAGTGAATTTAGCACCACCTTCAGAATGGATATGGGCAATTCCCTTTGCTGCTCCAATTGAAATCTTCAGCCTCGAGTCCCAATCTAGTGGACCTCTCCCGGTGCCTATGTTACCTATTGTGGTTCATCACACAGAATATATGTTAAGGGGAAATCTCTACTGTGCAATTAATGTAAGCAAAGATTGGCCATTATACTTTTGCCTTGTAAGAAACAAGAAACTGGACACGCAGGAAATTGGTTTCTGATTGATTATGGAGATCATAACGAAAGGAAACTATCATGTGTTAAAATCTAATCCCAAACCCGAGGGCAATAATGAAAAAACATAAACAAAATGCGCATGCAGAAACACAGACATTTATAGTTTTTTTTTCCTCTAGATGTGAAAGCTAAGTCTACTCGACAACGCGGATTTTTCAATAAAATCAAGAAGAAGTTTACAAGGAAGATCTCAAAGATCTATATATTTATCTCTCACCTATACAAATATTGTCTCCTCAAACTCCTTTTATGTAGAGTAGGATCAAGGGTGTTCCATAGAAGAGGGAATAGTTAACACTATAATTAAGCTCTACACAATTCAATAGAACAAGGAAAAACAAGAGGAAATCATACCGTGCAAGGCTGCAGACAAACTGCCGGCAGGTTGGTATTCCCAAACAAGAAGCTTTTCATCTTTGGAATAATAATAAGCAAGAAGTGGCACAATGTTAGGGTGTCGACCAATTCCATCCACGATCTCCATATGCTGTTCAAATTCCTTCTTTCCAACCTCAACTTCCCTTAGACGTTTCACCACTACTATAGTTGCCTCGTCTAGAATAGCTTTGTAAGCTGTACCATAACTACCCTTCCCAAGTACTTCGGCTGATGCCCTTAACAAATCTTCGAGATCAAAGCTATAAGAACACCCTTCAAAGAATACGAGCTTGTTCTTCTCGGCTCCTTGTACTCCACTTCCAAAATCCTCAGACTTTAAATTTTCGTTCTTTCCACCACTAGAGGCCTTAGCTTTTGTCACACTAATGCCCCTACCTTTCTTCTTCCGACAGAAGAAGAACATCACCGAAACTAGAAGAAGAAATATTAAACAGCCACCAATCACAATGGCAATGATAACTCGTGAATTAAGTTTGTTCGAGTGAGAGGCATTATGTCTTCCAGAAGTTGTAGGAGAAAAATTGTCAATTGAAGGGGGGTGGGATGGAGATATTATAGAGCAAGAAGTTAGTGGTGAACCACATAAATCAAAGTTTCCTAAGAATGAAGAAATCGGAAACTTCTGTAGGGAATATGGAATTGAGCCATTTAGCAAGTTATGGCTCAAATTCAAACTCTTAAGCCTGGGGAGGTCAAGATTGGGGACTACTCCAGAGAATGAATTAAACTGGAGATTTAAAGTAGATAATCTCCTCAAGTTCTTAACTGTGGAAGGAATCACCCCGGTAAAAGAGTTGAAGGATAGATCAACTACACTAAGTCGAGGAGAGAGGGAAGGAGGGACATCACCGGAGAAGTTATTGTGTTGAAGGTAGATAGATTGGAGGGAAGGAATGGATAGGATATCAGAAGGAAGACCTCCATTGAGGTGGTTGGATCGAAGGCTAAGGACCCTAAGATCATCGAGTTTTCCAATTGTTTTGGCTGGGAATGATCCATAGAGCCCAATCCCGGGAAGATGGATTTCGTGCACTCTATTTCCATCCTTGTTACAAATTATGCCAACCCAAGAAGAGCATATAGAAACGTTAGTATTCCAGTTGAGCTTCCGGAGATGTGGGACAGCATCAGCAAAATCAAGTAGAGCCCTCCTGTCTGAATCAAGATCAGCAATAATCTGTTGAATATTCGATAATAACAGAAAGAGATCTGCAACGGCTGCCACTAGAAACAGGAGTTTCATTTGGTCAAATGTTGCAGATAACACAAGTAGTTGAATTTGATCTCAGAAAGCTTTCTCAATTCTTGTTCTATCCTGGAGAAGAAACAGATAATATGATAAAAATAACCGCTTTAATAATTGTAGCTGATTTTATCTTAAAAGAAGCATCTATTAAGTACAATAAAGTATACTAGAGAAAGCGATAATTCAGTACGAGCAACGCAAGAAGTTTTGTACTTAAGAGTGAACTTTTTTCAGAGCAATATAATTTAGTTTCAAGTGTACTGCAGAAGCAGGAAATTGAGACTGGAAAGAATAAAAAAGATAATATACCAAACAAGATTCTGTACAAATTGCTATTTTTAAACGGATAGATAAGAAGAAAATACCGTCCTCACCGCCCTTTGAAAAACGAAAGAAAAAACATGGATGAACTCAAGGTTACTACCACTACCCTACTCTCTCTTTTGATTTTCAATTTCAAAATAAAAGTTGAAGTACCTCCTTCACTGTGCTCTCCCAAAAGGAACCATAATTGCCTTAACCAGAAACTGGGAAACTATCAGATGAAGTAAATGGTTGAATCAGAATTTGAACTTTTGAATTTTCAATTATAAAATTCCATATCTCCATGATGGTTTGGCACTCTTTTGAACAAAAAACCATTCCTTTCAGACTTTTTCATGTAAGAAAGGCGAGCCATTCGGTTTAGCTTTGGAAGCATCGCATTAGCTAAATCAAACTCTCATAAAACAGAACATTTAAGCAAAATGCTTTAACTAAAATCATCACGAACACACAACACGAGTAGTCAAGCACAGAGCAAAAATAGTCGATTCATGAATTGACCTTAATCAACATAACAAGATTATCTGAAAAAGTAAGAAAAAGGTGTACATTTATGAAAATACTGTAGAGAGACTGAAGACTTCATGTAGAAGCAAAAAAAAAAAATTAATTGCAAATTGATGTGCCCATGTATTAGGGGACCTTATTTTAAACAAAGGTTAAAAGCAATATCTTCTTTATTGACTTCATCAAAGTGCAAAAAGGCAGAATGTCACTTTATTATGATGCATCAAAAAAGAAATTAACTTACAGCAGAACTATAAACGAACGTCATGTTTAGCAATGTGTATTCAACTTCACAGGCAATATTAAAGAAGAAAAATAAATTAAAATCATGTATGTCGAGTATTGTAAGAAACATGGCGAGAAAGTTTAAGAAACCATGTGGGAAATCTATGTGATCATTGAGAAACAAGATTAAAGAAAAGAAAAGAAAAGAAAGAAAAGAAAAGGAAGATTCACAATAAAGCTAAAGAAAAAGCAAATGCTAAATAGTTACTTTTCTCTTTGAAAGGCATGGATTTCTATGCTGGAAAGTGGTCTATCAACATTCTCACCCATTAGCCATTATGTGTCACTAAATTGCACCAACTATGCATTAAATTATTGTCTTTGATAATAAAGAAAGAGCTAAATAATGCCAAAAATATGCTAGCTTAAGCAATAAAAATAAGCAAAAATCCTATCCTTGTGTTGTCAACTCATGTCCAATACTGTATAAATAATTCTAGAAAAGAATGATTAACGAAAAGGAAAATAAGAAGGTAACAGCTACTTCTGGTAGAAGTTATGTTTAAAATCAATTTTAATGAGAGAGTGTCCCAAGTGCTTAAAAACTTGCCTTTCGCGGGCAAAGCTTAGAGAGAGAGAGAGAGACTTACAAATGAAGGGAGCCAAAATATTCTATTCTACTGGTTACAAGTTACAACATGGGTTCCTCTCAAAAACACTGAAAAGCTACGAAAAGAAAATGTGTTATGTATATATTATATAGCAAAAAAGTTAAATTTGTAGATGTGACCGTTAAATCATGTACCAAAGGATCTAATCAAGAAATGTAAAAATTTGAAATCCAAAGCTTCCAACGATAATGTGCTTGGAAGTTCAGAACCACATTTCATTAATTACTCTCTCATTATTTTTGTTGTAACTGGCTTTCAAGTTACCGTTGTTTTTTTAATTTTCATGTTGATTAACATTTATTACTAAATTTTAATTTAATTTGAATATTATAATAGTAATAATAAAATTTTTTTTTTAAAAAAAAATATTGGAAAATGGATTTATATTTGCTTATACTTGTGCTTTCTTTGATAGGGATTAAAATTAATTTTTTAGTAGATTTTGATAAAAAAAAAAAAATTGATAAAATATGTGATTAAAAAATTGTGAGTCTGGTCAAAAATAGTTGACTTTGACTTAAATTAAAATTTTGATCTTAATTCCCACTAAACGGATCTAAATTAATACGAAAATAATATATGTAAAAGCATAGAACATACAAGCGTGTGTCATAAATGATGCATCCCCTTTTGAAACACATTAATTATTTTGATTAATTAGTTGTCTTTTAACAGTTTGCTTAGTGTTACGCACTGGCCATGCACGTTTGATATCCTTTAATGAATACAAGAAATAAATTATTTTTCTCGTAATTGTTATCGTGTTATCAAAAGTGGGTGCATTTGCTAGAAAAGTAATAATTTTCTCTCATAGTGTTTGCTCTAAATGAGTTGAGATGCCGTCCCCATCTCACCTATTCCGTTTACTATTTCATCAATCAAATTTTGACGTGTCATTAAAGTGTCGAAATTTAGTGACATAGTTTCTTTATGATTTTCTTAATGGTTGGATTGCCCACTAAAATGATCATTTTAAATTATATAGTAATGTGTCAAAATATGATTGATAGAACAACCATCGGGATAATAAGATGGAGACACGTGGACAACATATATATGTACTCATGTTTAATAGCGTAGTCCAGTCAAGGGCTTTAGCTGTGATCAGGGTATTCCTTTCATGGCTAAGGGTTTTAGTGAAGAAAAAGAACAAATAAGATAAATCGATCTTTGTTCCCCTCTAACTAATAGGAGAAGTGGAAAATGAAGTTTTTTTTCATCCTTGCTCGATCATACTATATAGGTGCCTGGCCAAAGCATCAAAGTCAAAAATGGAAAAATCAAATTCTGAAAAAACCCCAACAATGCTCTTCCGCTAACAAAACTATTATATATACATATATATATTCCCAAACTTGATTATATACATTTTATTCGTTAATCTTGCTGAACTATTATCGTAGGGGTCAGTCCCTTTGGGAACATAAAGAAGCGTGAATACTTTGGTAATTGCACGTGCTCAAAATAAACTTTGCCTTCTTCGAGTTCCAATGAGCTTGATATTGATGTGGTATCTCACTTGAGACACTTCAATGCCGCTGCCGCCACCAGCATTTTGTTCCTAGCCGTTGTCCTCCACACAAGCCTAGAGCTCCACCTCATACTAGACTCAGGACCCGTTTGACATAGCTTTCGAAAAGTCAAGTGAAGTTTTTGACGAAAAGTCGAGAAGTTTTTGAGATTCAAAAATTACTAAACCAAGGGTTGAAGTACTAATAACGTCATATATGGCACTCGATAGTTATATATTAAGGACTCTTTTGACATGACTTTTAAAAAATCAAAGTAAGTTTTTGAGATTCAAAAATTACTTTGAATCTGTTTGACTAATTTTATGAAAGTGTTTATTCTAATTAGAATTTTTTTTAGAGAAAGCTAATCAAATGCGACTTCCTCTAAAAGTACTTTAAGAATATGAAGCTCTTCCAAAAAATTAGTTTCTAAACAAAAATTAAGAAATTTCCTCTAAAAACTCTTCTATAGGAAGTAAAAGCAAAAACAAAAACAAAAGTAAAGCTATACCAAACGGGCCTCAAAGCTTAGAAAAGCGTGGCTTATATGATAAAATATACATAGAATGAAGCTTGGCACGAAAAAACTCAGAGTTGAAGTTCTGTTACGTGCAAACAATTGCCATTTGATCAAGGTAAACAAACAATGCTACAACAACATTTTAACATATATGCAAGGTGCCTACTAACACATTAGCTCTATTTCGGTTAAGCTTGCATTGTCAAAGACAGGACTCCAGATATATAGATAGCTTAAGCAACTAGTACCTTCAACAAAGTTTTGAATTATCTAATGATCTTTAGGAGAGGCATCTAAGAGGATTTATACGGGCACAAACTAGAAGAGTACGGTGAGCGAACAAACTCAAATTAGAGTAATTGCTGTTACTATCCATTTTCAACCTTCTCGATAACTCGACTGTTTTCTTTCGGCTTCTTGTTATTCCCTTCAGGATGCTTGTCCTTCAATTGGTCTAGATTTTTGAACTCCTTAGTTTCTTCTAACACTTTGACAACAGGATCCTGCACCCAATTGGTTCATATCTTAATGCAGATAATAGAAAGAAATAGATGCCAAATAAGAATGATAGAGGGAATGATAATTACTTCTTCCTAGAAAATCAATTCTCAAAATCTGTGTAGTAAAATAGTCAAAAGTCTACATCTTATAACCATGTGAGATCATTGAAACTATTTGAAGTATGGGGAGGAAACTATTTATTTATGCGCCTCTCCAACTAACAACTTGCATTGCAATTCAGAAAGAAGACAAATCAGTGAGTCTATAGGTAGCATTACTTCATGTAAGAAATAAATGTTGTTGGTATATCTAAGTGGATAAATACCGGATTAACGAGTAGAATATTGACAAATAACGTATTTGTAGTACCGATACCGTATTTACAGAATAGATACCGTATATGCAACATATACCGTATATGCAACTTAGTGAATTTACAAATACCGTATAAAATAGAGATACCGTATTAGCAACTTTTCAAAAGAATATAGCAAATAATTTTATTAACTGCAATATTATAACAGATCAAATAATTTAAATTGCAGTAAAATAATTTCAAACTGAGGCATGCGCGAATATAGTTTCCTTAAAACAGATTAGCTCCATCACCGTACGTGCTTGAGGTTTAATTTGAGCGTCTGCTTCCCAGGATACAACAGTAAAACTAGTAGATTCTGAGCACTACAGATACTATTTCGGCGAACTGATTTAATGTCTGAACAATACCACCTTCAAGACTCAAATAGAAATTAAAATGTATGTA
>CAIGRP010109932.1:0-17135 GCA_903798385.1 Fraxinus cuspidata
TACAAAATTACCGTTTTACCCCTTTCAAAATTAATGAAAATAGTAAAAAGAAGTCGAGTGGCCATGGTGAAATATTATACGAAATTATGTGACCATAGTGAAACATTATATGCAATTGAATGGCTTTGGTGAAATAAAACTAAATTGGGTGGCCATGGTGACACTAAATATAAAGTTCAGTGGCCATGATGAAATAAAATTAAGTTAGGTGGCCATGGTGACACCAACTATAAAGTTGGGGGGCCACCAATGAAATTAACCCTTAAATTAATAGTTGTTTAGAATTATGGGCCTATTTGAGCCCCATTTTTGGTGTATAATGTATTTTGGAACAGTAGATTGATGAAAAATATGGATAAAAATGATTGAAAAGTTTTTGATTGCAATATTATTTTATTGAAAAACGAATAATTGAAAAGAAGAGAGCGGAAAATATATTTGAAAAAAAAAAAAAAGGAATCAAACTAAGATTGTGTGTGTGTGTTAAGTCTTTAAGTATTTTTTAAATTAAAATTGGAAAAAAGGAAAAATATCATATATTTCTTCACAATGACATTTTTAAATATATCAACATAATTTAGATGATATATAGTTCGAAGAGCGGCCACAGACCATGATTGTATATGATACTCAAAATTAAAAATGTGGAAAATTAGTATATTTTTCATAAAACTCAGAGAATGTCTTCGATATTGAAAGAAGATATATAGATAGCTAAATTTACTAAAACTTTGATACCTTTGTTAGCAATATTTATTTAAATCCAAATATACAAAATTAATCAATAATAAGCAACAAGTTACTTAATTATTATTTCTAAATGAAGAGGTTTAAAATCAATTTAAACCCTCAATCAATAAACATGCAAATCAAAAGCAATAAATAAACAACACCAAATATAATCACGGAGGAAAATCCCTTCTCGAGATCAAAAACTTCCGGGCAAACTTGCCAATAAAATTCACTAGAAAGTTAACTTATAATTAGTCCAGACAATATTAAACCATTGCGACTGACTATCTAACTTGTAAATCACTAAGAAACTCTTTTGGTTATGCAGCATATACTTCCCAGCAACTTAAGGCTACTTTTTCCTCCGCGTGGATCATCGAGAACAAACTCATTCCGGAGTACTGGAACTCCATGTGCCTCTTTCTCCAACTTCATAATTCTAAAGGCTTATAGGTAAAAATAAGGATTTTTGGTGTTTGATCTTCGAATCTTTCTATGTTTTGATATGCGACCGAATCAAGAGAATCTTGGAATAAATATTTGATCTTCAAAGAACAATCCCTTATATATATCAAAAGCCACAACCAATATGGAAAGTATATGTGATAATATATGATGCTATGATCTTGGCGTTGAATCAACAAAATCAAGAAATGTGTTTATGATCTTCAATAATAAGATCTATTAGGTAAAATAATGATTCAACACAACTTTGGTCAAAGTATGACATGTATATTTAAAATGGGTAGTGTTTGGGATGAAATAGGATTGAAAAAACTGTTAAAATCGTAATAGAATTCTATATTGTCGAACCACCACTTGAGTGAAATACCTTGCGCCTAGCGAGCGTTCGACCCGTAACTCGAGTGCCATATTGCGGTTGTCGAGTGTTGGTGCTCCTATTTTGAGCCCTCGAGCACCAACGGACGCATGCGAACGATCGAGAGTCTGAATCTTGTTCTACTTCTTGAAGTCCGTTTCTTGATCTTCTTTTTAAATTTCTTGAACTTGTTTTAGGACTCTTCCAACCCTAAATTATTTTAACTATAATTACAATTCAATTAACCCGTGATTTTGAATACGAAAATTGCTAATAACTAATTTGGACATTGCCAATTACAAATTTGATCTAATAGATACTATCTCTTATTTAAATAAGAATTATGTTATATGTACAATCTAGTTTGACAACTCACATTTGACAACATTACATTCATTTATTTCAAAAACTGTTTTTTTAAATCAATGGCCCGAATTTTGATAATACCAACATTGTCAACCATTATTGTCAAGTATAATCGTACAAATACGATAATTGTTTCAAATAAATCCTTTTGATCTTCAATTTATTACTTTGACTTTAGTCACACACTGGCTACCGTTCCAATATTGCTAGAAAGTTGACCTTTTTATGTGAATCCTCTCATCAAACATAAACAATTTTCCCCTAAACTAACTTGAATTTCATTGAGCATTTTGAGTTTCCAATTTGTGAAGGAGGGGAAAAAACCACGAAGATGAGTCCTATTGTTTGGGAAAATAAATTTTGTAATAATGATTTTTTTGAAAAATATGGTTAAAAAGTATGAAAAAAATTTGGATTTACGTGTGAAATTTTTTTATTAGGAGGATGTGTGATAAAAAATGAGTTCGGAAAAATATCAGTTTTTAAAGAATAGGGCACAATCAGAAACTTAAAGTAAACTCGTCAAAGTTAGTTATAGATAAAATTCTCCTGGAGTTTAGGAGGATACTGCTATTCCTTCGTAAAGTGAAATTCTATAAAGATGTAAAGATTTTCGTTGAATGAGACTAAACACCGAAGGATGTCAATCAAAATTACAAGGTGGAAATTTCATTCACCTATTTTTCTAGGTAATTTATTAGTAAACATTTCACCGTGTTAATATAAAGAATTAATTTTGACGCTGGACTGCAAAAATTAAGATGTATAGCCTCTCAATCGAGAATTAGTTTGTAATATGAATCGTTTAAATTATTGAACTAGATTTGTGAACGCTTGTTTGATCAATTGAATAAAACACGATTAAAAAAGAGATATGCATAAAATGTTCGTATATTATGACGACTACTCTTTTTTTTTTTTCAATTTAACTTTTTAAAACGCGCATGAATTGAAACCACATAATGCAATATTTACAAATCTATATCATTGCAAACACCAAGAGTCAAAGATAACATGGGTGTGATGATTTTCTTTTCTTCTCCATTAACAAATTTAGATGATTTCTAATAATGCACAATTATATCAAACTGGTGTGGTGGTACACTATGTCATATTCTTGCACTCATTGGCATCTCTCCAAAAGAAAAGCAGAAACAGGTAAACATTCTCAACTGTAAATAAAGGAAAAAGTTGGCAACTTTTGGATAAGGAAAATGAAACAGAATCTACAGCCTGATATAAACAAAAATCATCAATTTTCTTTCAACTTACAAGCATAAGCAAGAACAAAACAAATCTTATAAGATCGAGGACATGTACGATAAAGTGGACAAAATACTACTTGACAATATTAAATAAAAAAAAAGTTGAAATTTCATTAATTGTAGTGTCCAGTATCATCGCGAGACAAAACTAGAGTCGACAATTAACAAAATTTTAACTTTTTTTTTGCACTTAATAGTGTCGACCGGGGCAGCCCACCTTAACAAGAAAGGGAAATTATACTTTGCCAGTGCTAGAAATTGGTGCAGCTCTCTTGATGCTGTCAATATGGGTTGTTTCATAAACAGGCGGATCACTTGAGTAAAATTCCAACTCATGATTTGGTAAATCAAATAGGTCTGAACTTGAATCACTATCTGCTCCATCATCAACATCACTGAATTTTCTGAATTCATTTTCTTCTGATGGATACTTATCTGCCCAGTTTTTCTCTGAATATCCATCGCTGAGCTTGAATTTCTCATCCAACCATGAAGAAGAATAATCACTTTTGACATTTCCATTAAATTTTTGCACAGAAATAATTTGCTTATAATCTGAAAAGTTTCTGATTTCTTTATAAGATTTTGTGGGAGTATTTGCATGAAGAGGAGGTGTTCTAAAACCTGAACTTGAAGATGAGTAGAAGGACTTAGAATCTGTAGTACTGCTTGCTGTTCTAAAATGGCTAATGCTACTTCTTCTTTTCCTTCTTCCACCAGGGCTTTCTTCTTCACCCTTCATCGTTTTCGCCCCGGTTTTCGATTTCTTCTTCTTTAGTGAGGCCTGATTGAATAGGGAATTCAAGAAATGAGCAAGTCTACCACCTGGAGAGCTAGGCTGCTTGTTTTTCTTCTCTTTCAAGGTTTGCTTTTCCATTGCATAAGTTTGTGATGGAATTGAACTTCTTGTGATAGGCATGTCTAGGCTCATTCGAGCAGTTCGGGGGACAGACACCTTTTGCGCCAAAGTTGTGCCGCCACTGGCCGGAACTTCATCGGTGCTACCACCGGAAAAATATCGGGCAGCCTCGAAAACATCGAGCTCTTCAGAGTCATTCCTCCAGTGGAATGGTTTGTTGTACACTTTGTTAGGGTGATCTGAGAGTTCTGCGAAAGACATGGTTTGAGGTATAAGTGATCAAGAATTGAATTCTTTGAAATCAAGAATAAAATGGTTTGTTTTCTGAGATTGTAGAGAGAATGAGGAATATATTTTGAAATGACTGAGAGTAATGGTAGATAGTGTTCATTTTATAGTAATCAAGAATACCATAAAGTATATATGAATAAGGTTATATTTACTCTCTTTTAATTTCCTCTCATTTTGGTTATTCTTTTTTGTTCTTTTCTTTGCTCGGAAGAACCCACATATTCTGTTTTTTTATGCTTTTAATACTTGTACTTTAATGATATGTTCGATATGTTAGAACTAGACATACAATTAAGGAGAAATTTCATACCATTTCGGCTCTCTCTTCCACTACGTTAATGGCCACTTTCTTAGGTGCATAAAGTCGTCTTGAGAGGTAATCAAGATTTTTATCTTACATGTGATCCAACTTGTGGGCCACTACTTACATCTGACTTCAAGATATGATTCATCTTGAACATATACATGACTAACTTTGGTGTAAAATAGTGATATAACTTGTTACGACTTGGAGTTCCATCAATTAACCTATTAAATAGAGCAATTCAATCCACTTATAAATTAAAAATTATCTCCACGTTTAATCGATTTTGGTTCTCACATTCTCAGCTTTATTAAATATATAATAGGTGGGGTAGAAGGAAATTAACAGGCCATTATAGCCCTCCCAAGTTTTGTCCAAAGGTGGTCTCTTGTTGTGTGTTGTGGGTAGCAAAGAAGCTGATTTTTCCTCCTTGGATGCTCAATTTAGACAATATTTTAATTTGGTGGGGGAGTAGCTTTAAATAGTGTTGGCATAAGTTTGTACCATGATCTTTTCCTTTATAACAATATGGATGAGATAGTGGATGAAAAAGAGAAGCTCTGAAGATAATTGATTATTGACTGATCTTCCTTTAATTACGAGCCTTCAAGTTTATTTTTATCTTTAATTTTGTTTTATGGGACTTTTTGGTTAATGTTAAAATGTAAGAATATCGCTTTTTTACGAAGGACTTAATATATCATTAGTTACGATGAAAGGAAAATTGTCGAATATAATTGATACAAAACTTTTGATTTTTCTGATTTTCGAAATTTGTCACTCGAAAAATATGTGTCATTACTTTTATATAACTATGTATGTGTACCATATGGCAGATATATAAGATAGAATACTCAAGAAAATGAGGCACCTAATGCTTGGCTAATATTCCTATTTAAAAATTGTTGGATTAAATATATATTAAAATATGATATTTTGGATTTATTACAACAGTTTAATTATCAAGTGGCACATCAATAGAGAGAAGAGAATTTGGTGGCAAGATTGTTTAGCAGGGTTGGGAGGTAAGGGGCTGTCGAAACATTTTTATAATTTTACAACTTTACCAAGGCTTGCTTGAGGTTTACCTCGTCTGGATATGATGGGAGTGGCTTATTTGATAAAGTGAATTTGCAGGTCGAGGTTTGGGTAGTGGTGTCTTTTGAGGTTTTACTTTTTTATTTGGAAGGTCTTTATAATACTGTAATTATGGTTTTCCTTTGTCATAAGTAGGGTTTTAATAATGTTTGGGGGTGCTGTCCTCCTTCAATTTACAAAAAAAAAAAAAAGTTTTGGAAATTGTTGAATTGTGAAATAATTTTGAGTGAGACCTTTCATTGAAGATTAAAGTAGATTCGTATTCTCCTTAGCCAAAACATAAAATTGTATATTGATCACATGCTCAAAATGATGCTTTAATGAATGAGAAATTATAGTTAAGAGGTTTATTTAGTTGGTATAGAAGCTTAGTGCTTAGCTTGCTACTTGTTATGTCATTGTATCGAGGAAGACAAACGCTCAATACAGCACTATGAGGGTAAATCTATTTTAAGAACGATCTGTATTACATGTGTCTCGATTTGCAATTTTGTCTCAGTAAATTTATTATTATGATAGTTTAGGGGTTGTTTTCTTCATGTTTCAGTTCTTAATTTTTAGTTTTGAATTCGTTTTGTGTTTTGTATTTTGAGTGTTCATTTTGAAATTGCTGAAAACACGTTCTTTTTGTCATTTTGAAATATTGTTTTCAAAAATATAAAATGAAGTTTTGGCTTGATTTTAACTGAAAATAACCTAAACGACTTATTTAGCGTTTTTCGTTTTACTTGTAAATCTTAAACTCGTTTTTAGAAATTCATTTCTGAAAATAGATAAGTAAACATGTTTTTCAGTATTTTCAAAAACTGAATAATGACTTGAAAACAGCAAAGAGAACAGACATTTAGCTTTGCAATTCTTTAACCTATAATAATTTCCTTTTTGTTCTCTAATTACCAAGTATATTATTTTATATTAGCATCCACTTGAGCGACGTGTCGAATCGTTTAAGGTTTTCAAATGAGGTGGTTTATGAACATCAAATTGTCAAAATTGAAAATATTCATAATGCATTTTATTAAACCCCTTTTTTGGGTTATTAGATTTTGAAATAGTGAATTTGTGAAAATAGTAGTTAAAAGTAGGAAAAAATTTAGAGTTTACGTAAAATTATTTTATTCGAAGAATTAACGGTGAAAATGAATGTTTTTTACAAAAAAATATATGAGTTTTTGAATATTGGAATGAAACGGGGGCTAAGTATTCGAATGTCGAAGGGACAGAAAAGGAACCTACTATGAAAAATAAATTGGCATCCATACTTCCAAAAATTCTTCGGTGATATGCAATAGAACTTTTGTCAGTAATTATCTGTAGATTTTCCATTCGATAACATCGAATCATTAGTTACAAAAATTTCTTGGTTATAATTTTTGAGTGATGGTTCAAAAACGTTCTTTTGAAAACTCGAGAAAGAATGAACATAGCGATAGAAGTGTAGCTTTCATATATATTAAATATTTTAAACATTAGAATGAACAAAATACAAAAAGTTGAAAAGAGTACTTCAATTTTCAAATGAATAGTCGTTTTCAAGGCCTAATTTCCTTATAAAATGACAAATAATCGAGGGTGCTAAATTTCTACAGAGACCTGCATTGAGGGAGAAAGATTCTGTCCCTTGTCAAATTATTTTTCTTTTAACTTTTTTCGTCTACAAATTCATACTAAAGTTTAATATCTTGAATATAGCTTGATAAATACGTAGTTGCATTTAATCTCGTGTGATCACACGTGCACTGGCATGCCAAAGATGATGTGGTCTGATTTATACAATCTGACTTGTAGGGATCCTAACGTTAAACTGGAAAGTTTCTTCAACACGGATGTTGTAAAATTTGAGTTGATATCAAATATGAACTTAAATTAATTTAGTAGTCTAGTCGATTTCTTGATTTTATGTACAAGATTAAGAATACGCATGATGGAAAAATTTTCTTCCATGTGAATAAGACTTAAGAACGCTTTTGACTAGAATGGCGCCTGTGGAGTTGCCATCCAAAACAAACCTTAAAATCTTGCTAAAATGTTACCAAATTCTCGCCATTGTTGACAATCTCTTTTGGTATATGGTCCCGAACCCAAATGTAATATGATTGAGGGCAACCTGCAAATCAATATTTGTTTTGAATAGCTTTCGTTGTCCATTGCATGAAAAAGATATCGTTTTTGACTTAGATATCTGAAGTGTAACAAACCCGGTCGAACCCCAATGATTGTAGACTATATCAACCAAGTCACATCGTCTACTCCAATCTTTAGCTTTGATATTTAAGACCTAACATTTCAAGCAATATAAATAAAAACAATCAATATAAGCTATAATATTAAATATTAAAAAAGTTGTTTTAAACAAGTTTCTCCATGCTCTTGACACATTGGGCCAACATTCACTAACCAAAGCTGGAACCATTATCTCACATAGGAATCAACTTATAGTTGGCTGAATAAAATTATCTCAATCTTATCAAGAAATAGAAGGCTGTCATCTTGACCTTGAATTGTCTTGACTTTACAAGACAATGATCTATCTTTGAGCAAACGGTGGCAAACATGACTTGATGGGTACGCCAAGTAAAATCATGAGCCACATATCTTAGGTCCAAAAAAAGCTCACATATATAAATATTTACATGTCTTGATTCAATGTGTTCATATCCAATTTGGCCCATTAGGCCACTAGTTAGGGTAAATCATTTCAAGAAACCAATGACGACCTGACACGTGTCAAAAACCCACAAATTTTCCTATTCGCCTAATGTCTTCATCTTCCACATGGACAATTCTAATCTTGTTAGTCCACATATAACATGTAGTGTTGCTTTCTTTTACTAAGAACCATGCATTTAAAGTTAGATTCCATGGCTAATGTTTTCCTATGAGTTCCATCTGTAGCCCTAATTTTGAGGTCTTGTGCCCTTTTCACACAACTGAATTGAAAAGATAAAGATGATTGGTGGGCTCTTGATTGAATATAAGAAATGTGAACCAAGGGAAAAGAGAGTCCCAAACATGACTTATCAAGATTTTTGTCTGCAAATGAGCTACCACTGGCTGTTTTCTAGGGTGCAAAAATGACTTGATGAAGGTACAAATGGGCCCATTATATGCCTAATACAGACACAATTTGAGGCACCAATGACCCAAAATTTTGCACATGGAGAAAGGGGCATCTATAGAATTTCCCAAATCAGACCTAGTTTTTGAATTGTTTATATTTGGTTTTTAACCCTAATTAGAGAGATTTGTTCTTCTTCTTTGGCAAGCAAGTGTTGGCTAGTGTGCTTTAGTCCTACCTTTAGTCCAACGTTAATTACTTTGCTCTTGGACCGTAAACAATAGAATCATAGGGATTAACGTATATAATTTAAACAAACTTGACGATCTAAATGTGCAACGGGTTCAAAATTTTTGCGAGTTTAAAATGTTAAGAGGCTTGTTTAGTTGTTCTCAAATAGAGTTCAAATGAGTTCCACACTAGTTGAGACAAAACCAAGTCAATCAGGTCTTGCTATTCTGCTGAACAGGGTGTTTTACTTCCATGTTCTCACACAGTTCACAAACTGGCATATGCAAAGAATGAGTCCCATCTATCCCATGCATGCAGCAAGCTCAATCACTCAATAAATAGAACACATCACAATATCACATCAAGATAGTAACATTGCAACAATATTTTGCCTGTCTGTCTGTCTGTCTTCCATTAAAAATATATTTTTGGGAGAATGAGTTTTAAAATAGTGATTTATTGGAGAATGTATGGTTAAAAAGTATAATTTTTTTTAAATTTACGTGCAAAATATTTTATTACGTGAATGTGTTGTTGAAAATGAGTTTTAAAAAAAATTGATTTAATAGAAGACAAATAGGGGCCGTTGAACAATACTTGGCAATTTTTCATCGGTTTTGGACTCTCTATCTCTGTTTCTCTCGAGACGTGGCCACACATTCTACACTTAAAGTGCTACTTAGTTATCTTGAAAAAGTTGAACCTTTTATGTCATTCATAATTGTAATTCTGTTTAAGTAATTAACAGATGAAAGAGCAAATGCGTTGTCTTCATTACAAACCATATCTTATCCTCATAAAAAGTGTATTGTTTGTCTTTTAGCTTTGCAGGAACATTGCTTATGGAGAGTTAGAGGGCTATTCATGGGGTCCGTTCCAGGTTTAGGTGATGGAAAATAAAATTCTTGCTTCGATTTTTTTTTTTTTTTAAGTAGATATTATTGTATCTCCCATATTATTCACTTCATGTCATTGTTGAAGATATAATGTAGATTCCTATACAATCCTATACGATTTATAACGTCAAATTGAAAAAAAAATTGTCGTTAAAAGTATTGCGAACAATAAAAATATCGATTTTGTTCAGAAATATATGTATTCAACAATAAATGTTATTGTCAGGGGTAAAAGTGTTTATAAAATTGGCGACATCCTGCAAAAAAATTGTCGACACAATATGGACTTAATATGATGAAATTGTTCATTGTGGAAAAATCATACGAAACGAAGGAATAATACTTGTTGAATGTTTTAATGGCGCCAGTTCCTGCTAAAAACATTTATTAACAAACACATACCTTTGTATATGACAATTTTTGGTTGTTGTAAACATAATCAACGACAATGCACTTCTTGTTGTTATAGGATAAAGGGAAATTCTTTGATAGGATACGACGTTTCAATGACGACACTGTTTGTTGTAGAAAAACCATATTTGATGATTGAACAATACTCGTTGAATATTTCTAAAAGTGTTGCCAATAATTTGGGTTCTCATTAAAGATATTTAGCTTATGTTTAGTTTTACTAAAAAACCAAATTTTAGTAAATTTATATAAAAGTTGATGAATGTATTGTTGGAAAGTAAATAAAAGTTTGTGGATCCTATGAAATATATAGTTAAGATTAATTATTAACTTCGATTTAATTTTTTTATCAAAATTTTCAATTAAACCAAATGGGGGCTTAACAACAAGTATATACCTTTGTCAATGACAAAAGTTGTTGTAACAATCAACGGTAATGCATTTCTCACCATTATAGGATTAGAATACCCGTCACTCAATAATTCTAAAATTTGTAATGCCAATTTGATGTTGGAATAATTGGTCTTATTTATAGTGAATTGGAATAAGTTTTCAATATATGCGTTCATTGGGCCCGACTCTTTAAATGCAAATGGTGCATATCAAATAGTTGTTTCAAATGTGTGTGACATTTTGATAAAATGCGATCTAGACCATCAATTTTGAAGTGGTGTCATCTAATGGTTGGACTTAATTTGGTCATAAGACGTGCCCATTCTAAAAGACACATACAAATCTATAAATAAAGACATTTAGTTCCATTATTTTCTATCCTAATAATTGATTTCTAATTTTTTTTTCTTTCTCTAAATTCTGTCAAAATAATTTTCATATCATTTTGAGTTTCGTATTTGATATTTACTATTTGATGTCTTCTATTCTAAAAAAGTGTGCTCTATTAATTTTGGAAGAAGCGTTGTATTTTGAGAGATGAGAGTCTATTTGATCATGTTAGCACCAGTACAGAGAGAGAAATCCGTCTTAAGGAGATTTGCTTTTGTATACCTCGCTTCATTTTATCTCATTCGATTTTTGCATTTTCTACATTTGAGTAGTAGTGATTTGCTCATTATTATGTATGTACTATAATTCGATAAGTCGTTACTCTAGTATTTGCATGCATATGTTTTTTATTAACGAAATATAATTCATACACTAATTTATCCAACAATCTTAAGACGGATTTTCTTCATACTTTTTATATTCTATTTTTACTGAATGAATCAATAATAAAATTTTGTTTAGAATTTTATTTGAATAATTTACTGAACATAGAATTATGTATGCATTCTTAATTTGGTATATGTATTGCTTCCATGTTGCATTTGTTTAAAAATTAAACTTTGCTCGCAATTAATTTCGGTTTTGACAATAGAATTGGCAGATGTGAAATTCGCATTTTATGTTATGCATAATCAGTTTGTATCTATGAATAATGAATTCATTTCACGTATTTATTTTGGCTACAATCAAATTGAAGAAAATGCATATATTACATAAAATTCGGAAATAGCAGCATGCACACGGCAAAATGCATGTTTTTTTCATTTTAAAAAATATTATATGCATAGCACCTTGATCAGTTATATATATATATAGAACTCTTCGGTCGAAGTTTCTAACATGAAACGGTGGATTTACTAATATGGAAATGTGTATATTGAATTCCAAAGAAGTTTGTTTGTTTGGTGTATATTTAATTCAAGATGGCCAATTGTGATGTTTGTGTTTAAAATGAAAAGGCGGGTCATCATTTTATGTGCTACATGAAAAATTAAATAAGTTGTTCAAATATTTCTTTTCATTGTGATCTATCATTTTCGGTGGAATTGGTCGAGGATTGTCTAACATCTTCTTCTTATAAGACTGCTATTGGGAGAAAGGAAAGGCCACCAGTAATAAAACTCGTGATACCTCCACAATCGCTGTTAGAAGGCACTCGTATTACCTCATTTCGTATTGACCACAACCACAACCACAACCATTACCATAATTTCTATTTTGTTAAGCAGGATTAAATGAGCAAGTGGTTTTTTCATTGATACACGATAATGGAAACTGATGAAAACATGAAAATCACCATTGACAAGTGCAGTTCACATGCCAATATAAAGGAGGCAAATTGAATGATTGTGCAATTTACACAAATCGTTCTTTCAACGAGCCTTGTTTTGTGACTTGCAAAACGTAGTGTAACTCATGATCTAATTTGGGTCTATGTGATGAATGTGGACATATATGTATGCCCAATAAAAGTTGGGTTAATGAAAATACTAAATAGGTCAATTCTAATATGTGCATACAATTTGTTGTGTTCAAATAATGTCCACCCTCTTATCTTGTTGAAAATTATGCTACCATTGGTTGGTAGAATTGTCATCCAGCTTGAATAGACAATTGTCTATTTAAAAAATAGTCTCAATTAATTTGATAAAATTAAGTAAGATGATTTGTGCAAAGTGAAGATTTATATTATGAGGTTACTTATAATTGAACAATATAAGTTTATTTAATCATTATGAGGACTGTCTCTATAAAATGAAGAATATAAATAAAGTTGATGAATATTAAAATTAGTTTGGCATAGATATTTTGGTGGTCGAACAATTCATTCTCAACGTAAATTTGGATCTATCCAAGTCTTAACGGGGTAGCATGGTCTACAAGTCACATTCTTAACATTACCTTATGTGAAAAGGTTGAGAGCACTTTTATATACAAAAATGTTATTTAAAATATAACAAACCCTATACCAAAAGTGGTTAGTATTGGTATCCTAAATATGAAAGTGCATGAACTTTCATAAGACATGGACATTCCTAGTCATTTATTTGTTGACTAAAGGTGAAATATTGTTCATTGAGTAAATAACATATGATAGGACTTATATATAGTTATATGAATATTATGTTGTTAAACTAAGTCATACCTAGATTTGTGAGGGTAGAATGATTGTTGGCATAACATTCTCAATTTAAGTTTGATGCACTCCAAGAATGTGGAGGGTAGCATTGTTTTCTTCAAATAAGAATTTAAAATGTTTGAAGAATATTCAAAATGATAAATCTCACTGTATTGAATACCTTGTTAAAATTAAAATGAGCATGATATTAAAAATTGAATATCCAATACAATGATTCAAAATTTATTAGTAAATATGCTTTACTACGAGAGTGTAGTTATTTCATGAAAATACTCAATACAACATGAGAATTGAAAGAAATTAGAACTTTTAATAAAGTTAGAAAAAAGCATGATGACTTCAAAAATATTGATAAGATTTGCTAATTGGTGACAATTTGTGCATGTCATTGATAAGATTTGCTAATTGGTGACAATTTGTGCATGTCATATCATTTGATCGAAATAAATAGCAACAAATGAGACAGAATGTCATTTATAATGATAAGTCTCGACATATATATCGTAGACATAATACTATTTGACAGTTACTCTCAAATTAAACAATACTGATTGTTTTATTGAAAGATAACCTAACATATCCATTTATAAATGGGTTACCTAGAATGAATAAATTGTGCATCGAGGAAAATGTGTATAAAGCTTAAACTAATAGGTTAGCTTAATGGAAACCTAACTTGCCGACTGAAGATCTCACGGACTAGGTTGAATAGGAAAACTAATTATGATTGACTCGATAAATAGCACTTCGGAGTTTTAGCTCCTTCCCATTTCTATAATACAAATAAGCGCTCTCTATCAAAGATTAGTTAGGATAAGTTATGCTTTTAATGATGACTATACCTTGTAAATAGTACAAGTGGAGTATTATAGGGTACTTTTTATCAAACATCACCTATGTGAGTGTGAATTTGGCCGGTTCTATGAGAATTCACTTAGACGAATTCTCCAGTGAACTTGTAGAACCAAGATGGTTCAATGTATTCGATCTATTTTCTAGACTTACAATAACGGCCAACAGTTTAAAACGTTGCGTTCACTTATTAGAGTTTGATAGATTCTTAGGGAATGTTCAAAGCGAAAGCTACCGATCCTAATACATTACATTTCAATTGTACTCTTCTTTGTCTTTTTTGTTATGAGTCGACTCTTCCATTCATATGTGAGATTGTTGAAATAATTGATATTTTTTATAGTGAATTGGAATAGTCTTTAATATGTGTGTTGATTGTGCACGACTCTTCAAATATAAATGGTGCATATCAAAGAGTTGTTTCAAATGGGTGTCACCTTTTGGGAAGGTGCGATTTAGACCATCAATTTTGAAATTGTGTCATCCAATGGTTGTAATTAATTTAGCCATAAGATGTGACTCTTCGAAAAGACATGTACAAATCTATAAATAGAGACATTTAGTTCCATTTTTTCCTGCTCCAAAAATAAATTCCTAATAATTGATTTCTAAATTTTTCTTTCTTTAAATTATGTCAAAATAATTTTCATATTATTTTGAGTTTCGTGTTCGATATTTACTATTCGATTTCTTTCATTCTAGAAAAGTACGTCAAACATTGGTTTTTCTGACAAAATTAATAGTGTGCTATATTAATTTTGGAAGAAGCGTTGTATTTTAAGAGACGGACGTCCATTTGATCATGTTAGCACCAATGTAGAGGGTGAAATCGTCTTAAGGAGATTTGCATTCGCATACCTCGCTTCATTTTATCTCATTCGATTTTGCACTTTCTACCTTTGACTAAGTAGTAATTTGTTCATTAATATGCATGTAAGTTGTTAGTCTAGTATTTGCATGTACATATTTTTTATTAACGGAATGTAATTCATGCTCTAATTTATCCAACATTTACGACATGCGAAAAAAAGTTAATAACAAATATGTAACTTCATCGATGACATATATTTAATTGTTAAAAAATTGTCTTGTTAAAGAAAAGTTTCAACAACGAAACTCTTTTATCGCAAAAAGCATAAAAAAAAGAGACATTTAGTTCCATTTTTTCCTACTCCAAAAATAAATTCCTAATAATTGATTTCTAAATTTTTCTTTCTTTAAATTATGTCAAAATAATTTTCATATTATTTTGAGTTTCGTGTTCGATATTTACTATTCGATATCTTTCATTCTAGAAAAGTACGTTAAACATTGGTTTTCCTGACAAAATTAATAGTGTGCTATATTAATTTTGGAAGAAGCGTTGTATTTTGAGAGACGGACGTCCATTTGATCATGTTAGCACCAATGTAGAGGGTGAAATCGTCTTAAGGAAATTTGCATTCACATACCTCGCTTCATTTTATCTCATTTGATTTTTGCACTTTCTACCTTTGACTAAGTAGTAATTTGTTCATTAATATGCATGTAAGTTGTTAGTCTAGTATTTACATGTACATATTTTTTATTAACGGAATGTAATTCATGCTCTAATTTATCCAACATTCACGACATGCGAAAAAAAGTTAATAACAAATATGTAACTTCATTGATGACATATATTTAATTGTTAAAAAATTGTCTTGTTAAAGAAACGTTTCGACAACGAAACTCTTTTATCGCAAAAAGCATAAAAAAAAATAGGCACAAAATTGTCCATTCAATCAAAACGCTTTGCCACACAATGTACCTTCTATAACTACAATATATTTGTTGAAAAAGAAACCACAATGACACATGTTTTGTTATTATTGTCGTTAATTATTTAGTATATGGTACTTTCACGAGACTACATATTTTTGTAATGACACAGATCTTAAGGTTTGGATTTGTTACAAAAACCGTTTCTTAAGTTTTCAAAATTCGAGTTAAATTAAATTTTACCATTTTTATTTTGTAAATTAACCTTACGCTCTATAAGTTCGAACAACTAACGAAAATGAATGGTTAATTTAGTTAGCTCCAGTTCGTTGAATAAATGCAACTAAAATGGAGGATGGAAATGGAGGTTATCGTACATTTAACGGAATTCAATCTAGCAACACGCTATCCAACGATCAAGCTTGGTTAGATTATTTATCGGATTCATAATTCTATGAAATTTTTACAATATAAACTCCTTCAAATACAAAATAGTAAAATTTCAAAAAAAAAATTAATATCATTTAGGCACTTAAATGGACACTAAAACACATGCCAAAAGCTGTTCCCGAGTGCACTGAACACAATACATGGAAAAGAGTATAACTTATCTTACCCACCTGATTAACTGAACTTAGATTTCAGGTGGGATAGATGACTCGTAGGGTTTTAAACATCAATAGTCTCATTCAAAAATATGAAAAATTCAATTTGTTTTAATAGTTCGAAAATTGGACAAAAATTTGAAATTCTATTTTACGTTTTTAGATGTCCAAATCCACACACTCGATCATATTCTCATGTTAAAACTTATACTAACATAATTTAATAAACATATTTCACAAAATTATATAAAATTTTACTTTCATGCCCAAATGAAATACGTGATGAAACATAAATAATTTTTAAATCCATTATGTTGATTTTAACATTAAAATATACAAAAATAATTTCTACTCACAAGAACATTGGTCTTTGATTTGGTTTCTCTCTCCTTGGTTTCTCTACAATCCATACAATTTTCATTCATCCACGATCCCTTCTCAATCTAAAAAGTTTTATGAAGTATGAGTGAGCATGAAGCCCCGTAAAATTTCCATAGTGCATCTCTCTTTAAACAAATATACATATTCACATGTAAAACTAAAATGTCATACTATTGATATTTTCATGTAGTTGGAACGAATTCATTGATTTTGAATAATCTCTTGGGATCATAGAAATAGATTATGGCAATAAAACTTTAACCTTTATAGTTCATATCTTGCAATTATATATATATATATATA
>CAIGRP010109934.1:0-18050 GCA_903798385.1 Fraxinus cuspidata
GATTCTTCTGACCAAAATCAATCGACCTAGATCTACAAAACCCATTAAATCACAAAAATTCAAATCCAAAACTCAAAAAACGAAGATAAATTTACATGCAACAAACATATGCAAAATTGAAAAAATGGGGGTCATGACGTTCAAACACGGAATCAATTGATAGAGTCCAATAAAATCTCTGCAACACAGATTATCACCACTCACCCGTAGCCGGCGAAGATGAGTAATGGCGAGGCCGTGAGGGACGGAGGTCGGGAGCTGGCCGCCGATCGGCGAAGGCGACTGGAGTTGCAAGGGAGACAGAGGTCGCCAGGTTGGGAGGGTCGGAGCTGTCGCGAGAAGTGGTTTTCAAAATTGGGGGTGAAAATTGAAATTAGGTTTGTTTTGAATTTGTTTTGATTATTTACGTTTTGGGCCTAAATGAAATGGGCTTTTCAATTTTTTTTTTTTTTTGATGGGCTGGACATAAATCTAATGGGCTAAACACAAAAAAAATAAAAAATAAAAAAAATAGGAGGTTACCGGATCTGGGCATGGGCGAGCACGGGCTGTAGCACGGGCAAGCTCGTGCCTGGATCCGCCCCTGTGCATATACGTGAAAAATGCAAAAACATGACAAATATGCCAGCTTTTGAATCGTTCTCTGCCAGTTTCTGAATCACACACCAACATCAAAGTCGTGAATGTTCGATCAGAACATGGCAGAAGAAGAACTAGATTAATCTCAAAGTTTCGCTCAATTAAATGAGATATTATCATAGAAGCTAATAGGGGTTTATCTAGTAAATACAGTAGAATCATTAAAGGTAGTGGAAAATCATTTTTAAAGTGATTATTGAGGACATGATCTTTCTCCAAATCAATGACAAGAAAGATATCCGAGCACATTTCATATGGTAAAGAATAATATAAACCATTGATAGCATGGAGTATATATAATTCTCAAAAACACATCCCAACCATTGAATCCCAATAGACTCATTACCAGTCATAGAAAAATAAAACAATCTCAGTCGTTGAATACGAAACGACAAACAGCCTTGGGCAAGAATGAATGACATGTGCATTAAATGGAGCAAATCAAAAAAACGCTCCATCTAATCACGCGATAATTGCTCAGAAAGATTAAAAAATGTTTAATCTAACTAAGCATTAATCACCATTAAATGTACGAGGACAAAATTAAAAAAGAGCAAAAGCTTTAAGTTCGTTGCCTAAATATGAATAATTACGCTCGAACTTAGGAGATAATTTGTGAAGAAAAGATTGAAACAGCTACTAAAAAATCGTCCAGCGAGCTTATGCCGTTTTAAGTGAAGTTTAGAGGTATGCAATAATAGCTAAAAATCTAAGGGTGCCTTTGATTTGCTCTTTCCATGCTATTTTCAATTTTGCGAAATACTAAAAATATGTTTGATTTGATATTTCTAACAACTTATTTTCGAAAATAAAGATTAAACTTATAACATAAAACTCAAAACTCATTTTTGACATTTTGAATATTTTCAGTGAAAATTCTGAAAACATTTAAAACATGGAAATAATAAAATTTTAAAATTAAATTTTATAAAATAAAAATAAAAACTTGTAACAAATAAATTTTAAAAAAAATAAATATCAAATAAAATAAATTCTAAAAATAAAATTAATAAATTCTTTAAAAAAAAATTCTAAATTTCTAAAAATAAAAATAAAATATTTATAAAAAATTAATAAAATTTCTAGAAAAATAAAAATAGTTCAAGATCTTAATGATTATTTAAATAAAAATTCTAAAAATAAATAAATTAAAGGAACATAGATGAAAATATTTTCAGGCCACATCATTAGTTTTGATTTTTATTTCTTAAATTTTTAACTCAATTTATTTTTTTATTTTACTTTGTAGCGAACAAAATATTGTAAGGTTCACCAATAAATATATAACTTGTTCTATTTTTATTGAATAAAATGTCATAAAATAATTTTTCAAAATTTTAAACCAAATATATTTTTTAGTTTTCCGTTTAAAGAAATAATATTTCAAAATGTAAAACTAAACGCGTATTAAAAAATTTTAAAACAGACCCTCAAAATAGAAAAATGAAAACAAATTCAAAATCCAAAACTAAAATACAAACCAAATGGACTCTTAAGAGACTCACAAAAGAAGGGACAATCATCTCTCTTGAACCATTATCAAAACACTCGGGTAGACATTTTAAAGCATGGCACGTGTGATGAATAACTTGTGAATAAATAATAGAATTAGTTATAAGTCCTTCATTAACCGGCCGTCACCTGTTATTTTCTAGAATGGCTCAACTACCCCTCAAGAGTTCAAAGGAAATCTATAAATACTCCCGCTTAAGAGATTGTTGATATGTACATTCAAATATTTACATCCTAAATAGTTATTTTCCCTCTTACTCCATTTTAAGCATCAAAACTAGACAATTTAGGAGGAGAAACTCGTGGCTAAGTGGGGAAAATTTGATGACCGTAATTTGACCGAACTTTGAAGGGTGTTAATCAAAGTGATCTTGTTATAAGTACTATGGCCATTTGGGATATCTTGTAGGGAATTATTGGTTGAGGGTCTTATCTCCTCTTCGTCGACCGAGTTGATATCAAGCCATGATAACTACACTATGGGCTATCGACTGAAAATAAAAATTAAGGGAATTAGGGAACCTAATGGCGATTCTAGGTCAAGGAGTTAAGAGTTTGTAAGAATGGGTTTGTGAGCTCTTTAGAAGGGCTGACGATTTTACCATCAAGAGTGTGACACGCCTACCTAATAAGCAATCATGACTTCTTGTCTCATCACTTGTTCTCCGACATGATTGATAGAAATGCATACAATCAAATTACAAGGATTGACAAGAAAGCCAATATTAGTACGATGATGCTCCTTTGGAAGAGGATTATACTATGTGAACATAGCAATGTACACAATGGTGTCCATAGAGATGCATACAATCAAATTACAAGGATTGACAAGAAAGCCAATATTAGTACGATGATGCTCCTTTGGAGGAGGATTATGCTATGTGAACATAGCAATGTACACAATGGTGTCCATAATAGACAAATGGCACCCGGGGCACCACTATGGATTATGCTATGTACACATAGCATAATCCATTGGAAGATGCTAGACTGAGGGACGATGCCATTCATCTGTATACTAGCGAGCACTAACTCACGAGTAAGAAGTCTAATGATGCTGGATTGCGCACCTTCCAGATGGGGTTGTCAATCGGGGAGACTCGTCTATACGCTACGTCTTGCATCCAATGACACAACGATGATGGGCTAGCTAGAACCTCGCCACATCATTACGCGCTCCACACTAAGTCTATTATCAAACCTGATTCCCTTCAAATTATTCCTTCCACACACAATTTATCCAAAGACCTTGCCCAAAATTCCCTCTCTACTAAAAAAGGAATCCAAACATATTCCAGTCAAAAAATTCTTGCGCCCCCATGCACCACCACCTGATATCATTCAATAAACCAAACACGTCATTTGTACATTATGGCACCTATTATGAAAAATGCTATGTAAAATACATCACTAATTTTCCCAAACGAAAGAAAAAAATATATATATATGAAAAAACAATGCCAGTGATTAGATTTCCAACTTAACATTGGATGGTCATTCAATAACCAAACATAGATCACCACTTTTCTAAAACGAAAGAAAAAATAACAATGCAAATGCAAGCGATTAGATTTTCAACTTAACAACGGATGATGGGATGTTTGTACGTGCAGGCATGTGCGTATGCCAAGAGAGGGAGGAGAAAAGGGAAACATGCATCCATTTATTTACATGAGATCAGATCAGAAACGGTAGTCGGCCTTGCACAACTAGAACTAGAGTGTAAATCTTTCAAGATAGCTTCCTTATCAAGGTACATTTCAGTCCCACTATTTCTTCCTTCTCTTCAAGCATCAAAGACTTGAGTACTGAAAGTTTGGTCAAAATCCAAAACAAAGGTTCGAATTTCCATGGGAGCAAGTTCCACAACTAGTTTAGAAGGATCCACTGCTCCTCCTCTATTTGTGGACTTGGACTCGGGCTCTTCTTCAACCTTCCACCCCAATCTCTTTTTCTCCATTTCTGACCTTTCTTGATTCGCTGATAAGCTCATCTCTACCAGCTTCACAATCTATAAATAAATAGAGAATATTATTAATAGGGTAACTAAACCTCAGTGGTTGGTTGTGTTAACAAGAACACAGAACCTCCCATCTACCTTCTTGCCCGGGAAAAGCTTTTTCAGTTCGACTTCTGTCATCACAGAGAGATCGTTGTCCTCCTCCATCTTTTATTGCAGCGTCAAAGCCAGAACAGATTTCAATAAGATAATAGTACGAATGAAATTGTATTAATGAAGTGAATGAACGAGAGAAACTTCTATATGCTAAATCATGTTCCTTGTTATTAATGAGAGATTAAAACCTCGTATAGATGTGCTAAGCGGACAAGAACCTTTCTATTGTCCAGCTCCTGCATTTTTAGAAAGTAAAAGGTTTATCTTAAAAGAAATGCTGAAAAATTGAGGATTCAACTGCATAATTTCTGCACCGCCCCATAATAGAATTGATTGTACAAATCTAAACATCACAAGAAGTATATCTTATAGCTTCCCTTTCCTTTCTTGAAACAATTAATAAACAAATAAATGATATTCAAGTAACAAGGATAGGTCAAAATCACCTGTAATGTTATAATAGCTACATTATCAGGCAAACTGTACGAGTCGATCGCCGAGTAGGTCGGTACATGAGAGCTCATCCAATTATCTTCAACCTGAAGAAGAACTTCATGGTTAAGCAACACTGAAATAAAGTAGGAAACTTTGACACTAATTTCCATACCTCTTCAGTGAAGGCCAAAAGAAACGGAGAATATATCTCTTGGCCAGTCGTACGGCGCCACTTCGCACCCTCTCCAAGCTGGTCTATTCTGTAATAATATTTTCCTTGGATCTACAAATGAACTAGAGCAATCAGTATTGGTAATAATGAAATTGGAGTGAAGCAATACTTGTATATTAAGGCCAAACTGAAGATTACACTTTAAAAAGTAACTAAATGCCATAAGTAGAATACTTGCATGGAAAGGGATTAGGTTATTTAGCTACGTCGAGGATTTTTTCTTTTATATAATATAATGGAAAAAGGAAAAGGCTAGCAGGTTGGGATGAGCATAAAAGTATTATAAGGTTTGTTGAATAAACTCACTATCAATCCCTGGCATTTATTATCAATACAGACTGTTTCATTTAATGCCTCGTCGACGCCTTTCGAATCATCACGTAGTAATCTCCTACATAAGAAAGAAAAGTTATATATATGAAGTTATGGTAACATTGATATACGATGATATTGAAACATCTAATAAGGTAATAAAAACCTGTGAAGCATCAGTTCAATCTGTCCATCTACTATGCTTGACCCTCCCACAGCTCTGTCCACCAAGACTGAAAGTTCAGTCTTATCATCTTCTACGTAAATACCAAGATTTATCTGCATATGAAAAGTTCAATCTTGTCCAACATTGACGGAGGAAAATTATTATTGTACAAGAACTCGATAACAATATTCATGTATTATCTGCACAAGTATTTGGACATTTAAAAAACCCTGAGGAAGAGAAACATACTGGGTAATAATTTCCAGCAACAGGTTCATTCACTTTCAAGTCCCAATCCATCCTATAATCACGAATCTGAATAGCAAATAAATTTCTATCATCGTATGTAAGAAAAATCTAACCTATAAATATAAAATTGAAGGAACACTTCTTCAATTTTCCATTTTTTCAACATCTTTTATGCAATTTAAACAAGTTTATTTTCACGCATCCAGGCAAAATATGGAATAGCAGGTGCGGCCACAAAGACCAAAGAAATACCCTTTTAATAAAATCACGGCCATTTGAATCCGTGTAGAATGTCTTATTGGTCTCCATGTTAGTTGTGATTTGAGTAGCCACTTCTTTTCCAATTCCATCCCCCACAGGGATTGGGCCAACCTGATTCCACAAAAAAACATTTTACTGAGCTATAAAAAGAAATAGTATCAACCATAATGTCTATTTCAATGTCAAATACGTAAACATACTGTGAATTCAACTTCAACGTGCTCCTTACCCTTGAGAAGACGGTTAATCTGCATTGACACACAATGAATGAAGTATCAGTTTCCATAGGAACAAGGGTATAGAAAGGGACTTCCAAGGTTGCTTGTTATTAGCATTGCTCATAACAAAATTGTGATCTGTTGCTGTATAACAGCCATTACTTCGACTCACCCATTGTTGGAACTTAGAAGTATTGTTTTCGAGCAGTCTACATTAAAAGGATGGTTTTTACGAGTTGACAACAGTTTTGCAATGCTGTCCTATGCATAATGACTTCTCTTTTTAACTCCTAATTTTCATGGTCAAACCTGATATTCTGTTTAAGACAATTGAAGAAATGCACCTGATAAATCCATGGATTAATCTTCTGGTGAACTTCATCAATAATAGGTCCTCGTATAACTGTTAGAATGTCCTGCAAATTCAGGAGAAACTTTAGTTCAAGCATTTCGAGTGGAAAGTTGTTTGCACTCCTGAGCTGAATTTTGATGGCACTTCACCTTTTTCGCTGGCTTTAAGAGAAATGTACCATTTGGACGGAAGACATATGCCCCAGATGACTTCAATAGCAAATAAAAGATACAGAAAAAGAAATTTAGAGAGAAATGTGTTACGAACCATGAACAAATACAAACTAAAGTCAAATGAAAGAGGGCAGTGGTGGGGAGCTTAGATAGTGTGTGAAAAGTTAAATTTAGATGACCTGAGGACTTTCTTCACTTCCATTATATCCAGCATAGTAGCTGAAAGACTGTTGAACACTTTCCTTAACCTTCAATAGTCATAGGTATCAGTTATGCAGGGAAAATAACAATGTTATATACGAACAACAAAGACAGCTGCACATAAGAACAAACCTAAAGAAAATAAATTATGTTCTTAAGCATAAGGAAACAGGTGATATAAAAGCAATTATGTGAAACTCTCAGGTATATTGCTTACCATAGTTCTTCTGTTCATATAATAAGTAAGTTTCCTTTCCTCAGCTGAAAATGAAAGCTTAAGATTTTCATGACCCACTTCGATAGTGGATTTGTCACCTCTTTGAAGTGAGTGTACAGATGATCTTGCTGAACTAGCACCTATTTCAAGAAAGGCATAGAAATGCAAATCAGTGTTATCATAAATTGAGGAAATTTCGTTGACACGGTCTTCCCCGCAAAGACACACTTAACCCAAAGAAATCATGGACCACACCTTCAGTTTTCGCTCTTGAAATAGTATATGTATTGTATCCAAGTGGTGGTACAGATGCTGAAAATGCGAGCAAATACTCTGGTGTTTTACTTGGTGATTGACCCCGGTATGCCTTTACAAGGTAGTTTCTCAAGCTCATATAATTTTCGGATAAAGGAAGGACCTGAGATTCGATTACCCTTCCAGCAGAATCGCGTACAGTAACATCTTCATGCATAACCTGTCGAGAATTCTATTTGTAAATCCACATAGTACAAAATGGAAGACTTTTTACCTCTACTAATAGCATGAAGAATGTGAACTAATATAAACATAATTCTTTATTTGCAATCCTAGTTAAATGAATGAGCCTATATTTATAGAATAAAGAATATAAATTAATATCAACATAAATTCTCTATTTTTCTTCCTAGTTAAATGCACAAGCACCTCCTTGTTATGCTTTTCAAAATAGGATATAAAAGACCAGTCAATACATAATGTCTACCCATGCTTTTTGCAAAAAGGGAGTTATCGTCAATATCGTTCACTTTTGACCAAAAGATGGGCTTGACCAGGTAGTCATTCAACTATATTCCAGATTGCCATTTTAGAGTTCACCAAGATTTCAAGTTATAGACATTTGGGAGAATGTACTACTAGATAAAATGACTGCAAAATCTCTCTTTTTCCTTGCTTTATTGATCAAGCTTGTAACATAACATTGCAAGTTCCTAGTTGTTGATATCATGATGATGTTATGTCCCAAAAGATGTCTAATTTCATGTATGCAGAAGATACTTGGATACGAAAACATTTGACTTGAGATGAGTAAGAAGATCACATGAGTATGAAGACATACTGATTAAATTATGCCCTTGTTTTGTGAGGATTAAAATCAGATATTTAGTAAATTTTGATAAAAGTTGAGGAAAAGTGTGGTTGAAAAGTTGTGGATTCTATAAAATGAGGTTAAAATTACTTAATTACTTTAACTTAAATTAAAATCTATATAAAATGAAAACTTGTGAAAGGAAAATTGACATGAGAAACATTTAGATCCCCACAAAAAAGAACTTAAAAAATTTAGCCATTGTTTGAGCCACATTTTCACAGAAAAATATATTTTGTAATAGTGATATTTTAGAGATTGTGTGGTTAATAAATAGAGAAATTTTTTTGTTTAACATGTAAAACTATTTTATTGGGAGAATGTATGGTTAAAAATGCATTTTTGAAAAATGAGGCTCAAACAAGGGCTTAGTAATGCTTAGAATTAATAAAACCAAGAATCAAGATCAGAACTGGGATACCTACAGGTATACGGATTACATCTTCTCTCTTCCATCCAAGAGCATTGTAGACCACAACAATCTAAAAGAGGAATACATCTGTTAGTTGTTTTATTATACTTCCAAAAGTCATAGGAAATAATTTTTTGTTAGTGAAACAAGAAGTGAAAAAGAGATAATTAAACCCCTACCAGGTTTTTCCCATGGGAGAAATCGATTTCTGATGGAGGACAGTAACTTATATTCAGAAGTGGACACTGAAAAATGTTACAAGCATCGGGATCACAATCCATTATCAAAAAATAATTTCTGGACTCTTAAGATGAAGATTGCAGCACACAAGTTGTTTCATAATTTTGATTTTCTGTCAATCATAGGCATGTATATTGTAAGTCATGAGAACTCTGTTGCATATTTAAATATTATATATTCCTATAATACTAATTCCAATTTTCAAGAATTGAGGTCTTCAGAAAAGACAAAGCAGAGAAGTAGTTGAGCAAAAAAAATTTCCTAGCTCAGAGGGAGTAAACATATTCCAAATCATTTTAGTTTTACTACACCATCTTATATATCTGCAGATGTACTGCTATCCAGTTCAATGCTAAACTAAACATCAAGCATCTTAACTAGATTGGGTTTACAGGCCTCATAATTGATATAATCATAGCCGGGACATTGCAATTGGTTACAGAAATCAACATAAAAGGCTTTTCATGTTGAAGTAAAAATTATACTGTTGACATTGCTTCAAAAGTGTTTCAAGAATTTAAAAGTTCGAGGACAATGAATCATGATGGCCAAAAGATTAAATGTATTTCTTTGCCTGTTGAAATTCCGTTTTTGCATTTCGACCCCTGGTGCAAGATGTGGAATCCACCAAGCAAGCCAATGATGATGATGCCACCTTTTCAGCCTGCAGACAGATAGTGCATGACTGTTTACTCTTCCAAATTGACTCAAGGTAATGAATACAGTACTAGTGGTCAAAAAACTAATAGTCAATTGAACTTGCACCTCCACATATCCCATTGACAGCCTTTTTGCATAATCGTTAGCCACATGCTGTTTCTCTGTTCCAGTAACTGCGTCATGATGCTGAGCAATTGCTAGAGCATCAGCCAACAAGTCAGCATTGGGCCCAGATTTATTTCTACCTTTGAAGAACTCGAGTTGCCTCGCTGCCTAAATATACACAAGGACATCAATATCATCACCACGCATCAGGTCTAACATTATGAAAACTCAAGTCAAATGATACCAAGTAATAGCCGCTCATCATTCTAACATAACGTTTGATGGCTGGTCTGCTCGTGAAGTACCCTGTCCAGTAACCATGTGCATGATCTGCATATCTGATAAGAGAATTCTTTAATCTCTAAGATGGAATCCAAATGAAAAAGTCATAAGTAAATAAAACAGAGAAATGCTCTACTTATCACTCACGGAAAGAAGTCCTCAGTCTTTAGAGGCCAGGCTTTTTCAGTTGCATGTTTCGCATCAGTGTATATGGATGGAGTTGAGTATAGTGCATTTACACGTCCATCCTGGAATTTTTAGAAGTCATTTATTGTTTTATACAACACCGATAATTGCAACATAGCAGTACAGGACAGCAAGAAAGAAAGGAGGGAACCTGTGCAGCAAATATTGACACAAACTTATAGAGTGAATATCCTGAAGATGTAGACATGCTGAGATAGGGACTCAGAAATGATGGAAGAGAATCTATCCATACCATGGGAGCTCAATAGTACTAATCAGGCATTTAAAGCAAGTCAATACTATTAAGGTGATCTGTGTCGGTGGCTGACTATCGTCATGTTATGTCGAACACTGATGCTCCTAGGAAACTCCAAGACATGTGTCCGACCTGCCACGTGGTGTGCCTATTTTATATATTTTTTAAATTTCTGGTATTGAATGGTACGTTAGGGACACTCATCGAGCACATCTGTCATGCCATGTGGCATGTCCTATACTTTTCATATTGTTTCTAGTCCAACTCAAGAGAAACATGTCCTCAACACATCAAGGACACATAAAGTCCCATTCTATTAATCAGAAAATGAAATCATGGAAATTTTAGTAATTAAACAGTCGTTAAAAATTCAAATTAATGGCAGAAAGTTGTTCTAACTTCATGTTGAATTTTGTACAATGCTATGTGCATTTTTCTTTCCTTGCAGTAGTAATATATAGTTTTAAGAATAAAGATATAATATATAAATGTATTACTTTAAAAAATTTAAATTGACATGCGTATCCTACTTTATGAATAATCACTTGTCAATATGTCCACGTAAGTTGTGTCGTGTCCGTTTTTCTTAGGGTAATATCCCTGCAAATGTGATACCACAAGGATCAGATAAAATCAATTCACATTGTGAAATTCATCATTAATTTATAAACCCATTGCCACTCTGCTACTTTTTACACAGGATGGAATTTAAGCACTTCTTTTGAACCCAACGTTTACCAATGCAATCATTGTATTTTTCAACTTTCAAAATTTGCCATTGAAGGACAAGTTGTAATGTCCCAGAATTTTCATTTCTCTTGATTGTTATGTTTAGGCAGTCAGTAGACAAGCCTTTGGGGGGTGGGGGGCCCACATAAGCGATGAAATCATAAATTTGGTTTAAGACCAAAGATTCAAATTATCTAAGTTTAAAAGAATTTTATTTCATTTCCTTAACAAGTAATTTCATTTTTAGATTAATGGAAATCTACATGGTCTATCATAGAGGAAACATAGGTTCGAATCACCATGCTGATGTTTTTCAAAAGTATTTTATTTTTGGCTTTTGGGAGTTATAGAATTTTTCAACTTCCCACTTAAAAGCCTATTTAACATGGAAAAGATACCACAATAACTTACACCTTAATTTTTCATTGATTTGCGTAATTTAAAGGAGAAGTTACAAAAAAGTATTTTTATTTAGCCCATATTGGGTACCCATTAAAATCTAAATCTTAATCTAAGTCAAAATCAAAAATTAATTTTAACCACATATGTTATAGGTCTCATAACTTTTCAATAACACATTTCACCAATTTCGATAAAAATCTACTAAAAATCTGATTTTAATCACCACCAAACTGGGGCTTAGTCTCCATCTCCATCACACATGTATTTTTTGCCTCTCTCAAATTTCTATAATTTTAAGTTATTATTAAAGAAGAATATTAAAGGTTTACTGTAGTACTTTGCTTTGTGGAAGATTTCAGGTTTCGGGTCTCAACGAAAGGATCTTCAGGTTTTCAATTCAAGAACAAGCTAAGATAAAAGTGTAGTAAAATTTTAATACACTAGTTCTTAGATTTGAGCAATTTAAAGGAGAAGTTACAAGAAAGTATTTTCATTTAGTCTACATCTCCATCACACGCGTATTTTTCTCCTCTCTCAAATTTCCGTAATTTTAAGTCATTATTCCAGAAGAATATTAAGGGGTTACTGCAATATTTTGCTTTGTTAAAGATTCCGGGTTTTGTGTCTCAAAGAAATGATTCTCAGGTTTTCAATTCAAGAATAAGAAAAAGTGCAATAAAATTTTAATATAATAGTTCTTCGGGATAGAAAAGGATTCTTCGGGATCGATGAAATTTTGCCAATAATCCTTATATGATCAAAATTACACGTATGATTAAATGTTGAGGATTTCAATAAATTGAATTCACGTGTGCACATGAATTGTTCCTAAGGAGTACTTTTACTCTCACCCTTCCTAATATTTTTTAGGATAATTGATTAACTGATGGAATGAAGATAAGCTATGAAGCAAGGATACGAAAACGTGTATCCGACACGACACGTGTCGAACACGTCTCATAAGTGTAATTTTTTACACTTATTTGGGACCTAAAATAACGATATTTGATAGTTATTTTGACAAAATATATTCTAAATTATTGTATTTTATATTTAATAGGTGAAATTCTATGAATGGAAAAGGAATTGAAGGAAGGAAGCAAAAGATGGCGAAAAATGGAAAAACCTAAAGTACAAGGACTAACTTGCATTGTATGAAAGAATGGAGGACTCGGAAACAAGCATTAATTTAATTGAGCATTAGATTTAATTAGGCCTCAACTTGGACTTAAAATTCGACCCAAAAATTTGGTGGTTTAGGTTTTATATATTTATTTTTATATACACACGCAAGAGAAAAGTGAAAAGGGATGCAGCCAGGAAAAGAAAAAAAAAAGGCGCAACTTTAGAAAATAAAACAGAGAAAGCAGAGGAGAAAAGAGAAGTGCAGCTAAAGTTTTAAAGGTAAAGGAAGAGCTGTTGTGGAGATATTATTATATACACAGCAACGCAGAGAGATTAAATACACAGCAGAAAGAAGCAAAGAGGAAGAAAAAGGGTTGAATATATTATATATACACACAGCAACCGAGGCAGAGAGAAGTAATCATACACACATGCAAAGTTAGTTGTTTATATATATACACTTACACGGAAATTGAGGCAGAAACATGGGTAGCAGCTATAGAGAGAGAATTAATTCCAGATTTGTTCATGTTTCGTCAATTTCTGGTGATGTCATTCCACTTTTGCGTGTTTAATTTTAATATTATGCTAGGCTAATTTTTTACATTTCTACGATATTGATGAACCCTTGTTTTGGAATTTTTAGCATTAAATAATTATTTTGACGTTAATTTGTTTGAATGGGTAGATGTTTATTATGGTTTAGTTTGCTTTTCAATTATTTGGCCATTAATTGAATTGTTTGTGGATTTTATTATCATCGAGAGAGGTAATATGATCGTTAGCACATAGTAATAAGCATTGTGAGGTTCGATAAAGGATAGAGATATATATTTATGCTTCGCATGGTTTTTTTTTATGTTCTAGCTCGTTTAATGCTTTCTTATATGTTGGTATCTTTTATAGAGATATAGGAAGGTATTAAATTTAATTGTTATCGAGAGAAACTTTTAAATAAATTTAGAACTTCGACCAACTCGCATGATAACAATGAGTCATTTTAATTGTTGTACTAAAAATGGATTAACAAGGGGGATTTTACATCTTAGCAATACTTCTCAAAAATTTGATAAACTTTTACTTTGATTTCTACTACGTAATTAGACAGAGTTACAAATCATTATTATTATTCGATTTAAGGTATTATTAGCGTTAACTCAATAAAACACGTAGTCCTCGTGGGTTCGACATTTTACACACTACTATATTACTTGATCACGATCCCGTTCACTTGCGGGTTTTCAAGCAGTCAACGTCAACACGCGATTTTTCAAAAAAGTACTAACACAACACATTGTAGACACGTTGATTAAACTCTTTAAAATTCTTCATTTATGAAGTACAAATTTAGTTTTATACTTGTTAATAATTTTTGTTGTCGAAATCTTTTAAATATAAATACATATTTGTTATTTAATAATAACTTTGAAATAAAAGTATATAATATTTTTGAAAAATAAAAAAATAACTATGACAAATTATCCGAGGAATGTTGATATCCGACACGTGTCAAACACGGACACGCTGACCTAATTAAAGTGTCTGTGCTACAGAGAATATAAGGAAGACATGGGATGATTTGGATATTACATGGCATAAGAAGGTGAAAGGATGCATCGAAATGTTAGTCTATTTAAGATAAGTATAAGCAATGATTAATAATTTTGAAGTTAAGCTTGAAGTTGAAAGATGTATAGAGACATTTCTACTATCTAAAGTTTAGTTATGTTCTTATTAACCTTGTGATTTGCTATGTTTGACTGTCTTTTGTAATCGATTTATGGATTTGAGTACATGTAAACAAGTAATGGAATCAAATTAGGTTAAGAAGATGTATGTGCCTGATTTTCAAATTGTTTCCATGTCATATATGCTTTTATGTTTTTGGTCAAGGCTTGTGGGGTTTGAAAGCTTTACGAGTTTTTAGTGTTTTTATAAAAACTTCATGCTAATCCGAACCCGTTTGGCGAGTCAAATAAGTGTGGGTGTAAATCATTGCGTCATAGGAAGCTATAGGCAGCAATGTCCATTAACGTAAACCATTCCTCGTTCCTTCTTTCCCTGAGGTTGAATGTTATATTTTGATGAACTAAATGTACAACCATGGTAATAAAATAGGAATTGGAGTTTCAAAACAAATAGTGAAGTTCTAAGGGTGGCCACACCTAGTGGTCCCAAAGGCTAATTTCCATTTCCTCCTGTTTCAGTTCCATTTTCGTCCTAGTTCGTTTCCGGATGATTAAACGTCAAAATCAATTTTCTTTGATTTAATTTCATAATTTAGATATTATTTAAAAAAAAAAAATCCAAGGAATTTCACAAGGCTTCCTAGGCTATTTTACAATGTTTTCCATGCTAGGAGCTTCAACTTGCAATAAATTTACATTTCTAAGCAACAATCCGGATCTTATGACTTGGGATGTTACAAGAGGGGTGTAATAAATTTCGTATTAAGTAAACTATTTAATGTCCATTTGTCATAAACAGAAAAAGATTACAGACCCCATCGACAAAGAACTATTGATCAAACAAATACTAACCTGAAGCATTTACAAAATCCTTTTTTCCCCTAGATAGTATCAAAGAATTTAGAAATGAACGATTTCAGTAGAGTCAAAATTTCTATTTTCTGGAATTTTGAATGAACTAGCTTTGAATAAGCAGAGTTGAAAAGGGAAAGAAATCCAATATAGTCAGTTCTTTTTTGCTACTTCTTGTTGATCAGTGTTAATAAGAACAGTAACTCCATTTTTCTTAATATTCATGGTCAGTGATGTCCTAGATTGTTACAAAGCAATAATGATATGAAACAAACATGGTACTCTGAATTCAAAACCTCTTGTTTTTCTACTGTAGGAAAGAAGTAAAAGCAGAAGGGGAATACACTTTAAAGAACCATAAGTAGGTTTAGGACACTTACAATGTTGACATAGTGAATGAGCTTGTCCATCTGCCTAAACCATGTGTGTGCATATTGATACTTAAAGTCGGTTCCCATTGTAAACATTATATGATTTGTCCGAGTTATGTTAGCCTGCCAATTTAACAAGTGATGCAATATAAATAAAAGAAGGCATTTTAAAACACAAATTTAGATGCTTAACATTTCAGCTTGATGTCAAACAGAAACGACCAAATTACCTGAGACAGTGCAGCAGCTACAAAGTCTTCAACTCGCTCTCGAACATTATAATCAAACAAAGTGGGATCATCCTTCAATTTTAATGCATGAGGAAGAAATGTGAACATATAATAGAGCAAAGAAATACATGGAGACATTGAAGAAAGATATCAAGGTTTTCCAAATGATTACTTGAACGATAGGTGAAGCATCATTAACTTCAAAGTAGAAACCAGAAGGTGGTTCATAGTCCTTTGGGAAAGCACCAGCAAAAATCTGAAAGTTGATGGAAGAAACCAATGATGTCTCAGAAAGAAGTCTCCTTCAGCAGCACATTAAATGTCAATTCATGAAAAATGAAAGTTAAACTTGTTTGTGCCATTTACCTGTGCAGACGAACCAAGGCTCTTAGAACCCCACCAAACAACTTCAAGACTCTTCTCATATTTCCTTTTGGATCTGTCTTGATAATCAATTCGCCCAAAGAAAAGTGAGTCAAATCCAATCTGCAAAAGTAGAAAAGCATTGTGACAATTAATGAAGCCCACAATTTCTTTATGGAATTAATAGCCTTAATACTTTGTATCGAGTATCATTAGTTTCAAACTACACCATTTTGGTCCTGCTATCTGAAACAGAATATTGGCCCTGGCTAAAACTCGACAAAAGACAGATACTTACTTCTGCCCCTAACAAGTAAGCCTGCACGGCAGAATGTCCAAAGGGATCGATTTGCCAACCAATTCTTGGAGTGACACCAAACTCCCTCTTGATAAAATGGTGCCCTAGAGTCGTTTGCTCAATCATGTCAATGTAATGCGTCGCCGCCTCATCATGCATGCACATTCCCCCATTTCTAGAACAAGAATGTGGATAATCTGAATGAGAACTGAATTTTTTGAAATACGGTAGTAATAATCAGGAAAAGAGAGATATCAATCGCTGCTTGAATATTATGACAAATTCTAAGAACAATACAATGACAATTTTAGAACATTGTCATTTACATATAGAATTCATATATCTTTGTTCTTATTTCCCTTGTAGGAACCTGATATTCAAACACCTGTCAGGACTTTTAAATCATGCAGTGACTTGAGTTTGCAAGAATCAATTGGGTAGACAAGAGTCAAAAATCAGATAACTTTACATGAATTCAAGTTGACCAGAGCTAACTAGCCGCTTCACTGTGAGTTGGACCGCTTCACTCTGGTCCTTCCACCATCGTTCGAAAAATGCCTGCATCAAATATGAATAAGAGTTTACAATATTGTGCAAATATTCTGAGTGCTTCCTTGTGTTTAAGAATCAAAAAACTCAAAGTACGTCACAACTCTAAAAAGAAGGAACAAAATAAGGTAGATGGGCATTAACTAACTAACCATCTCAACATAGATAAATTTCCTGTTCTTATCAGCCAACAGAGCTGGCACCAAAGAGTCCAACACATTTTGCACACATGCTCCCTACATTGATTACAATTAACATAAATTTCTTCCTTATCCAATTAGATAGTTGAAATGAATAACAATAGAGAAGAGACCTGGATGGAATTGTTAGAGCCCACATAGTACTGATCGACAGTCTTCAACCAGCCAACATCATCGTGGGTATGAGGAACCAAATGTACATTTAGCTTGTCGGGGACTATGCCCTGTGAGGTGTTGTACACCATGTACTTTGACTCTGCTCCCCCAACACTAAAAACCCATAAAACAACCGCAAATACAGTGGTGATCTCCATTTTGTTTCTTCCTTTTTTTTCAAAGCTTGTTCACTTGCAGGATCTGTAGTTGATGGACTTTCCTAAAAATTGAATTTTAGACAACTTGAAGAATTACTTGAAACGAGTAGGAAATTGCAAGAATACGATACAAACCGAGGATTACGATACAAATTGAAGTTTATCTGTTAGGTTAGTAATGGTGTCCGGTGGCGACGGTGGAGAATAAAGGAGTTCCACTGCGGTCAAGTGAGAGAGAAAGTTAGAGCTTTTCTTTTTCTTTGCGTGCAAAAACGATTTTTTAGTGAGTAATGCCACGTGGGTTACAACCTTAGTTATCATTTAATTTCGTATTAATATCACCTAAATTAGTATTGTAACATTAGAGCAAAATAACATTTCTTTTTTTTTTTTTTTTTATTTAGTGGCTTCATGCCCTCCAAAGCTAATCCCTTGGAGGTTGACTACCATTCAAACAAAACTCTCTCTCTCTTTTCTCCTTTTCTTTTATACTTATTTTTAAATTTTAACCACGTATTCTTATAGTAAAATATTCTACACGTAAATTCAAATTTTTTTCTATTTTCTAACCACATATTT
>CAIGRP010109939.1:0-20476 GCA_903798385.1 Fraxinus cuspidata
ATCTATCCGTAATAACAATATCAGTATCTCGTTATTATATACGACCACAGACTATTTAAGATTCAATCATATATATTTTGTATCTCACAATCACAACTCATTGTGATTAACAAATTACCAAGACTTGAATATATGGATTCTATTATTTAGTTTATCAGATTATTATTTCAGTTAAATAATAGATATTGCCATAAATATGCATCGATAATTTATATATTAAAAGTATTTATGTTCCAAAGTTAATAGGACCTAGGGCATAACACTCACATTGAATGCCAATGGTGCTCCCACATAGTTTTGGAATTTGGTTTATAAAACGTTGATTTTGTATTAACTTCGGCCAAGTATTTGAATAGGTTTCGATAGTCAATTCATACGTATAAATAGGCTAACTTGTTTTACTCGTCTAGTAAATGACTGTGGTAAATTAGAATTTACAAAACCAATTTCGAATGAATGAACAATTGATGCCCAAAATTAGGTTAAAAGAGTCATGAACCCTTAAGTTCAAGTCTAATTCAAGATTGGGGTTGCAATACTACTCATAGAATACATTCCTAATTGAGGAAATGTGGGGGTAACTTTATAAGTTACATTCCTTATACCTTATAAGTCATAGAAAATTTTTATATGAAGGTGAAAAGGTAGATGAAATCAGCTACTTACTTCACAAGTAAGAATGCTACACGTGATGGTCTATCCATAATAACGATATCCGTATCTCGTTATTACTTCGACCACGGACAATTTAAGATTCAGTCATATGTAATTTGTATCTCACAATCACAACTTGTGATTAACAAATTACCAAGAATTGAATATATGGATTCTATTATTTAGTTTATCATATTATTATTTCAGTTAAATAATAGATATTGCCATAAATATGCATCGATAATTTATATATTAAAAGTATTTATGTTCTAAAGTTGATAGGACCTAGGGCATAACACTCACATTGAATGCCAATGGTGCTCCCACATAGTTTTGGAATTTGGTTTATAAAACGTTGATTTTGTATTAACTTCGGCCAAGTATTTGAATAGGTATCAATAGTCAATTCATACTTATAAATAGGCTAACTTGTTTTACTCGTCTAGTAAATGACTGTGGTAAATTAGAATTTACAAAACCAATTTCGAATGAATGAACAATTGATGCCCAAAATTAGGTTAAAAGAGTCGTGAACTCTTAAGTTCAAGTCTAATTCAAGATTGGGGTTGCAATACTACTCATAGAATACATTCCTAATTGAGGAAATGTGGGGGTAACTTTATAAGTTACATTCCTTATACCTTATAAGTCATAGAAATTTTTTATATGAAGGTGAAAAGGTAGAACTCATAGAATACATTCCTAATTGAGGAAATGTGGGGGTAACTTTATAAGTTACATTCCTTATACCTTATAAGTCATAGAAAGTTTTTATATGAAGGTGAAAAGGTAGAAAAACCTTGTACTAATTTTAGAAGTATGAGGATGGTTCAAAAACATAATGCACTCTAAATCAAAAGTGGATAAAATTGTATGAAAAACAATTATTGCATTTACATTGGTTATGCAATAATAATTATTGAAATATTTGAAGAATATTCATAATTTGAACTACATTATTATTGATACAGTGATGTGTTTGAAGTCCAACCATATTGTTATTTGAAAGATGATATAACTTTAGATGAAGTCAGATAGAAGCACGTGGCTTCATATATTTATGGGAGGATTTCTTAGTTGGTAAGTATCTGTATTATTTAAATGAATTAATTGTAGTAGCTAGCCATATTTAATAAGATACGGATTCACTTATAATGATAAGTCTAGACATATACATTATAGACACAATATAATTAACCAATTGATTTCAAATAGTATTATTTCCATTGATTATGTGAAATCTAAGGAAAATATCACGGATCCACTTATAATAAAAGGTTTACCTAGAGATCAAGTATATTACCTATAGAAAGGAATGTGATTATAGCCTACTACGTTAAATTTTTTATAATGGTAACCCAACTTAATTAATTGGAGATCCAAAGATTTTGGTTCAATGACACAACTAAGTTATGAAGATTTCATGAAACACTTATGAATTATTTCCTACTCATTCTAATGATAATAAAATTCTTCTGCAGAGTACTTGAGGTCAAGTTATAATTTTAATGATTCATATAAGCGGAATAAGTCAAGTGAATTATGGCATCATACTCTCAAGAGAAGGTCACTTGTGTAAGTGTGAAGCAGGATTGATTCTATAAGAATTTTTGAGGTTGAGATTCTCTAAAAAACTTATGAAATCCAAGAGAAGTTCATGGTCAAAATGAAGAAAATCATGAAAATACTAATGTGCAAAAACTGCACATCCAAACATTTTCATATTATTGAAATCATCAGGTTTTCCACTCCACATTTCTTTAGGAATTTTAAAGTATATAGTACTAGTAGGGCTTCTGTGAATCAAGTTACTAGCAGTTTTAGCAGCTTCTTTCCAAAATAACTTGCGAATGTTAAAATTTAAAAGCATGCATCTTAATTTGTCAAGAATAGTTATGTTCATCCTTTCGGCCAAGCCATTTTATTGTGGAGTGTGTGTCATAGTTCTGTGTTTTAACATACCAGATAATTTGCACAACTCACCAAATTCAAAATTATAGAATTATAAACCACGATCAGTTCTTAATACTTTAATCCTTTTATCAGTTTGATTTTCAATTAAAATTCTCCATTCTTTGAAAACATTGAAAGTATCAGACTTTGATTTAAAAGGAAAATCCAATTTTTCCTAGAAAAATCATCAATGATTAAAAGAAAGTATCTAAAACCAGTATGAGTTGAAACAGTGGTTGGTCCCCAAATATTAGAATGCAAATATTGAAGTATAGACACATTTATGCCTTTCAGGTAAAAATGGTAATCTGTTATGTTTTCCTATGATGCAGTTATCACAAAAACTAAGTTTCTCTATGTTATATTTTCAAAGGCATCTTGTTTTTTCAAAACCTGTAACCTTTTGTCACTAATATGACCCAATCTTTTGTGTTATATATATGACTTGTCATTTTGAATAAAGATTGTTGTAGAAGTGGAATAAAAAAAGTTTTTATTTTGCAAAATGTAAAGGCCATGTCTCTGGGGGCTTCAACAATCAATTGTGAGTCTCTCAAGATTTTAATGTATTCCTTAGTAATTATTATATCATAGTTTAAGTCATCTAAGATCCCTAAGGAAATAAGATTTCTTTGTAAATCGGGAACATGCCTAGTCTTTCCCAAAATTAGATCATTGTTACCCTTTACTTTTAAAGTGATAGTTCATATTCCCTTAACTTAGCATGTCATATGATTACCGATTAAAACTTGACCTTCATTTACATTTTCAAAATCAGTGAATTTGTTAGGACACATGTGAAATGTGCAACCTGAGTCAACCATTAAGTTTTCCCCACTGATAGATTTTTTTCTTATAAATTTTAATTCTAACTCCTTATTCTTTAAGGCATTAATGATAATTTCAATAGTTAGACTTTCTCTTCCATATTCAAGTGCACTTTTAACATATTTGTATTTATCACTAATTGAATTCAATAAAACCATAGAAAATTGATCTTTCGAGAGCTTCTCATCACAATCAACTAGGTCACGGGATAATCTGTTAAATCTATCAATATTGATATCAAGGTCAGGAGAGGGATCCAATTTGAAACCAAATAATTGTTTCAAAAGATATATTTTATTTGGAATGGTTTTTATTCTAATATGCATCTCCTAATTTCTTTATTCAACAACAATCTTTGTTTCACCAATTTTTCTAAGCACATTATCAGATAAATGCAGAAAGATTGAACTCTGGGCAATTTCATCAAGTTCAGTTTTCTTACTTTCTTCATAATCAGTTGGCCAGACTCATCAATTGCATTTGCACAAGTTTGGATGGAAAGACACAACTCTTCCTTTGAATGCAGAACACCAAAGAACGTACTATCCATAGAAGTATAAACGCTTAGTTTGTGTACGGTTCATTTAATTTAATAAAATTAGCCTTGTTAAAGTCTTTGAAAGAAAAGAAAAATACCTCCCCAATGATAGAGGTCCTGAGAGAAGCATCTACCTGATGAGCTTCCATTAGGTAGGAAAGCGTAGATACTTCGACGAAGATTTGAATCCCAAAAGGAACCACCTCCTAACTCGTCGAAGTGGATAACACATGCCCCCTAAGTCATGGAGGAATCCTCAACGTGGATGAACTATTCAATTCCATGCTAAGGAATGATTAAGTAGAAAAAGACAAAGCGTACGAACTTCTAACACTTGTACAAATTTTTAAAGGGAATAAATCTTTGCTAAGGCTGAATCACATCACTATTAAATAACTTATGCAAAATTCAGCAAGCATTCAAAAAAATTACACAAGGTATAAACAAGGAATTTCATTCATTTATTGAAGACTGTTACATTGGAGAAATAAAAAGACACTACAAAAACCTAAGCTAAGTAGGTAGGAGAGGGGGATTGATGCCATAAAAAAGGGGCAAGGCTTGGGGACCAATAGCTTCAGATGTCGCATTGTCGTCCCCAAACTCATCATCTTCTAGTTCAATCATATGGCTACGATCCACTGGAGCCTAAGGCTCCAATTCCTCTAAAAACTTTGACCTTAATTCTGAGGTTTTGAAAGCTTGAGAGTGCACCTCAATCCATTCCAAAAATTTGGTGTATGCATACATCCGCCAATACTTAACAAAGAGTTTATACTCCTCCATTAGATGGAAATTCGCAATTTACTGCTTCACAACATCATTCCCATCAAATTGGGCTTTCCTTTTACCTTCTCTACCTCTTCCGTCAAGACGTAAACTTTGGAGCCAAGTTCCAACCACTTGCTGCTTTAAGGCATCATTCTCTTTATGCACCTTTTCAAGGCCTCAACGGCTATTTTCTGATGGGCGTTGGAGGTTTCCACTCGCTTGGTAAGATAAGCCACCTTACTTTGAGATAAGTGGAATTCTTTCTTCAGATTTTCATTTTCAAGCTTAGTAGCCTTCTCAGCCTGCTGTTTTTTGGCGACCTCAACTTCAGACTTGGCTTTCTTGGCCTCCTCCTCAGCCAGGATGCCTTATTAGAAAACTCTTTATTCTTTTTTGGAAGGTTTTTAAAGAGGACTTTAGCCTCTATTGCAACCCAAATGCTCTCCCTGCCTGGCTCACCACGGTGGCAAACATGTCCACCGAGTCATCGGTCTCCACAAAGGTCTGCCACCTATCCGTTCAGTACTTGTGAAATGTGGCAGTTGCAGTCTGAAGGAATTTTGGATGCCCCTAACCCATATCATAATCTACTCGACCTTCTCTTGTAGGCAAAACACTTTGACCAGCTCTAATGACTTGGATGAGGTCAACATTATTGGTTATTGTAAACACCATCTCAGAGGCTATGGTGCAAATGTCTAAATCCTCCCATCAGAAATTGAAGAAGTTATGAAATTCGAAATCAAAAGAAGTTGAAAATACTTAGAAGTTCAACAATAAAATCCTTGAAGATGAGTGGCCGGAGTTCGTGAAAATGTGCCATTCGTCACATTTGCCACTTTGTATTCTACGGTCCAGATCAGGGTGTCGGCATCACGCGCGCCACTGTGTCTGTCTCCTATGCAACATGCTTGTAGCAATCATCACTTCTCATTAAATGCGACGGCGGTTGTGTGTATGGAAAGTTGAACCGCTTCAGCTATCTTCTTTTGAAAACGTACAAGATAGCAAATCATTTGGACGGAATAATTAAGGATGTCTCGTATTCCTCACGTTTCAAAAAACATGTATCTTAAGAATTAATTCAAACTATACAGTTTCGGACAACACTTTCGATAAGTACTTTAACAATTCATAACACTTCTAATTTCAAATTATAATTATAATATAAATATTTAGATTAGATTTGGGGGGACTATTGTGGTTAAAAATAACTACCCCAACAATTTTTATTTTTTTAGATAACTGAAGTCTTTGCATTACATAAATAATCATTCATAGATTTTAACGACTATTGTTACGCCTCGCCACCGAGGCTCCTCGTGGAGACCACGTAATCTTTAGGAATGATTGATATAACATTTATAATGATGAATGTCGGAATTGTCAGCCTAGGGTATATGATAGCTAACCATCTGTCAATGCATTGAATGCGTAGCAGACTGAGTGATGTGAGGTTTTGGATTTCTCTCCTTCTCATTTCCTATTATTTGCTTGACTTTAGGTTGTTTCTACTTTGGTAGAGTTGTTTATGATTGTTTGTTTGTTTGCAATCATCTTTAATTACATTGTCAGTTCTTGAACATTTTTGTCTCGTGTCGTAAAGCATCTTCTACGTCCCTAAATGCCACCCTTCTCCTTCTGGATATTTGGTTAAAACGTGTTAAAATTTGTTTGCGTGGATGTGAATAGACTTGACACCTGTTGTCCATGTAATCATTATGGAAAACGAGCACAACATGATCATTACATCATTAATTAACACATGAATATCAATATTAATCAAAAAATGAAAGAAAATCTAACAAAGTTTATTAATATTTTAATCAACAAAAATCAAAACTCTCAAATACTCTAGTAGTCATTCAGCCCCAGTTTGATTCTCCTTCTTTAAGAATTTTTTTTTTCACAAACTTATTTTTAGTCACACATGTTTCAAATAAAATAATGTTACATATAAATTCAAAACTTTTGCCATATTTTCAAAAAGATCACCATTATAAAATCTTCTCTCAAAAAATGAGTTCAAACAAACCTTAAAAACCTAACGAGCAGCAAATGTTTTGAAAATTTCATCCCAAGTCCTCAACTACTAACAACATATATAATGACCCCGGATTAAGAAATAGGACTGCATATGTGGCGATATGGTCGTACAATAAGGCAGTCCTATTGCATATGAAACCTAAAAAAGTTCATTGGTATTAGAAAGAGGATATTTTGCCTCTTTTCTCACATAACGTCGACAATGAGGATGAATTGCGATGAGATTGAGTTGCTGCTCCTGCAACTCCATTTTATTCTCTCAATTAAGTTAAAAATTCTTGTTCATCCTAGAAAAAGGCTGGACATATCGATCATTGATTAAATGAAATTAGTAGGGAAGAGTGAACTAGCGATGCAGTGCAAAAGCAGCAAATAAAAAGGGAAAGTCGCAAGGGAGGAAACAACCTGGACAAGAGGAGACTCGTGAGATGAAAGAAGAATGGAATGCAAAGCTCCAAGAAAAAGACACGAAGATGTGATAATTGAAAAGAAGATAAATATAATTTTGAAATATCCAACTGCAAAATGTCATTCTATATCGAACAAGTAAAATATACTACTTTTCATTATGTTTAGCATTTAAGAAATTTCCTCCATGGGCACCAGGACAAAAAATGTGAGAACTGACATAAAAACGACAAATACATGAAATAAATATAATAAACTCCAAATTAGGATAATCTAACTTCCTATTCACCATAAATCTTTAGTGTACCCACCACCTCACAAATATAAATATATTATTTAACCCTAATCACCCCTATTTTTTTTTTTTTTGAAGGATTAATAATTCGCAAAGATATATAGTCTTGTACGTCACAAAAAAAAAAAAAAAACACTATATTTATTTGGTAGAAACTCTTTTTTTTTTTTTTTTCAAAATTGTAAATTCTCGACTGTATAATCTCTCAGTATTTGTGACCACACTTGTTTTCTCGTTCAATAGTTAAAAATAGATTATAAATCGATACGCGGGCTATGATTTAAGCACCCAATTGACGATATTGTTTAGCCCCCGTTTGGCCCCATTATTTGAGATTATAATTTTAGAAATAGTTCTTTTTTTTTAATGTGTGGTTAAAACAGAAGAAAACATTTTGGGTTAATGTGTAACATTATTTTATTGGAGAATATGTGGTTGGTAGGAAGAGAGTGAAAAGTTTATTATAATATTAATAGGAGCCAAATGGGACTTAATATGCCTCTTACAAAGAGGTTTTAAGTTTTACTACGTGGTAGTACATATGGAGCGAACTTAGGCCCGCACTTCACGTCGTCCTACTGGCATTCTGGCTAATCCCAAATGTATGGACCGAACTCCTATAAAGGGGTCGAACTCATGTAATGGTCGAACCTTCATGAATGAGATGAGGCAGTAGGAGCACTGCAGAAGATCTCCCATGCAATCCTCAATAAGTGATTGACGTGAGAATTTTACAATCGTCGTTCCACCAAGCCAACAGATCAAGTCTAAGCCATATGTATCAGGTTTAAGGCGTTAAAATGGTATTAATATTAAACGTGTATGATTGATTGATGCCTATAACAAGAGGCAACAGCCATCCAGATGAGATCACATATCTCTTCATTTAACGATTCTTATTCATCATCTATTACTATAAAAGCTCACACATGGCATCGTTCAAAAGGTAATGCAAGTTTATACTCTCAATATATAACTTTGCCATTTATATGCCAAATCCTTGTTTACATAAGAGTCTGCCGTCTAAAACACCTCCCACACTAAAAACTCATATATAATTAACTGGCTTGACCATCAGAGAACGCACAACCACTTAGTCACCATTGGAGAAGGCCACATATGGCTAACAATCTGTCCCAGTATGCAAGAACCTATTTACATGGAAGTGAGAAACTTTGAGATATGTTGGCCACATTGAAAATACAAAAATTGGGGTCAACAGATTGACATCGTATGTTAAAAATCCATAACTATAATCATGAACATCCATGGGGAAAAAGCTACCAAAAAAGTGTCTTAGCTTCCCCCTTAAAATTTTTGTTCTTGAGCAAAGAACAAGTGTAAGTCATAGGGAAGTACTACTTGAAAATGTTACATAACATATTGGGTGGTAACTTCTTGGTGTAGGGGCACTTTAAGGTCCAAGCCCACCCTATAAATCCTCTATTTGAAGAATAGAGGTTTTCTTCGTCGTGAGTTTCAGCAATGATGAAAGTCGAAGAGCAAGGAAGGTCTCTGAATAAGAGATCATCAAGAATAATAATGTTAACCACCATAGACCCCCAACGCTAGCACAATTGAAGCGATGGGACAACTACAAGACTTGCAAGGGAAATGAAAACAATGACTGCAAATATGAGAAGTATGACACAATAAAATGCTATTATGCAGTAGTTCTTAGTGCAGATGCATAGGCATGGAGGCCCTATCAAATACCCCATAATGTGCCTCAGCAATTACAAGAGGAAGAAGCGCACAGTCGAAGGGCTCATTTTCGAAGTCAAAGAGAGCTTTCTTATAGACAAAGGAGGTAAGTCTAGCTGAAAGAGAGAGAGAGGTGGGTTTATCCAAAAATTATATATCCAGTCGACTCGCAAATGAGCTATCCCAAAAGGGATGATAAGTTTTTCCCAAAGTATGAGCAGGAACAGAGATCCCAAAGGTCTACCAATGTATTTGACAAGATTGGTTTGTTAAGGTCTAAAAATAAGCCAAACAACAACCTTCTGCATCGAGGCCATACGAGAATGCATAGGACCAAGGGCAGCAATAGGTCCCTTTGCCTAAAAATATACACAAAAGAAGAGCAGCTGAGGCCATAAAGAATAAAGCTAAACCTTCTCAATAGCATCGGTATCAAGATGAGGAAGAAGATTTAGCAGGCCATGTAGGTCCAATGAATTGGATGATGATGATAACCTCTTATTCTCACAAGAATTAAGGAATGCTCATGTGCCTAGCCATTTTGTACTCCTGACAATTCCTAAATATGAGGGTAAAGGCTATCTGTGAAATACTTTAACAATTATAAAACTCAAATAAGCTTGAAAAGCAATTTGCCAGCATTAAAAGGAAGAGCCTTCCACCTTACTCTTGCTGGAGCAATCGAAATTTGGTATGGCTGGATACCTATAGGTAGCATTAGAAGTTGGCATGATCTCAAAAAGGACTTCTTGAACTAGTATTTATCTAGCAATGATAGATATGCTCTTATTCAACGCCTGTAAAATATAAGACAACAAGTAGGTAAAACCTTGAAGAGTTACTTTGTTTGTTTCACTGTGAAATGACCTATTGTGAACATAACACTTATAGAGAAGCCTTGTCAGCTTTGAGGGAGGCCTCAACATAAATGCCCTCTTTTGGAGAGATATACGAAACAAGAATCTCATTACCTATGATGCATTTGTGGAGATGATGCAAAGTGAAATTGTTAATAAAGCATTGATTGATTATCGCAACAGGTCTTCAATGGGGCTCCCACTTTTCCGAAGGCAAAGATGATGTCCTATTTCCTATTTGGTGAACCAGCAATGGACTCGAGCTGTTCATACTATCGCTCCTACCTCATGACAACCATTATCCAATGCCACTTTAAATGTTGTACCTTCATTGGCTTATGAAAAGGTTGGATCTAGTGTCCCTAGGCATTTGACCCATTTAAGAGGAAGAGGTAGAGGCCATAATAATGAGCCTAGAAATAGGCCATATTGCACTTATCTCCGAATTTACAGCCATAGCACAAGTAACTGTATGACCATGCCTCAACACACTAGACGAGTTGATTCTCGTACACCAAGGAGAGATGATTGTCACCCATAAAGATCTGTTCTGCGTAGGCATGATCAACAACCTAGATCAGACGAGGCAAGACGACACCCTAGGGAAGATTTACTTCGATAAATGAGAATTGACCAAAGAGATTGGCCAAGAAACGGGTAAAGGAAAAGAAGAGACCCCAACAAATATGGATAATGCACCCATACAGGAAATATATACAATCATTAGAGGACCATATGTTGGAGGAAAGCCTAGAAACACTCAAAGAAATTATGACAGGAAAGCAATGACCCCTAATAACTAGCTACATAATCAACAATAACCCACATATATCCGGGAATGTGCCACCCACAACTTTTACTCAAGAAGACGCAACATGTCTGCATTATCCTCACGACGATGCCTTGGCGATAAGAGTTGTCGTATGGAAGTTCTGTCAATATCGTAAATAGGGTGAACCGGCTTATGTTGACACAAGAAACATTGAGATCTGTTGATCACATTGGAGAAACAAAAATAGGGGTCAACATTATTTTTAAAAACAAAAATTATTTCTCTATTTCGTTTATTGTTGAGCTGTTGACAATTTTTTCCCTTCAAAATCTTAACACAGGCGAATAATTTCAATTTCTCATCAAAATCTTTCGGTATCATGTTGAACCAATAGGATTTGTGAAGCATAATGTACTATTTAAATTTCTTCTCGACCATCGACCTATAAAGATAGTTTGAAAAAACTTAATATTTTCTATATAACGGAAACTAGGGCGACCGTTTATTTTGTGTTATAATAAAGAGAGATAATGAGAAGTGCAAGTACAAAACACATTGTAATTCTCTTTCTTTTATGAAGTGCATTTCCAAAACGAATTACATACAATAGTTCTCACATTTAGAGTGAAATAACTTAAATCGTGTACCGTGAGAAAACTATATGATTTGAAATTTTAAGCATTGTGAAACATTATATACATGTCATTTATATCTGGTCTAATCTTCAACAGAGAACATTAAGTAAGGTTGTCTTATTAAATCAGCCGTGAAAAATTTTTATTATGTCAATTTCATCATTTATATTGTCTTCGATATTTATTTCCAATAATTCCTTATATGAGAAAATGAAATAACAAAAATAAATATTTAATTTAACGGAGAAAATCACCCGACCCACCCCCTTGCTTGCACACTCATAAAGCACATGGAGCAGTCCACATATGCATTCTCAAACATTTCTCTTACTGCTTTTCAAAACCACTTGCAAGATAGCAGAATTTTTTTCTCTTCTGAAAATTCCATTTCCCTTCTTCATCTTGATCCTTCTTCATCCATGGATACTGCTAAATGGCCTCAGGTATGTAGATCCATAACTCTTTTTTTAGTGATCCCTTGCTTTTCTGTCTTAATTTTTTTCAGCTTTCTTCTTTACATCATATTCACATATATATACTTTTCTAAAAGTTGATTTTTTTTTAAAATAAATAAATAAATAAATAAATTCTAAAGCTTTTTTTCAAATTATGTGGGTTATCTTTTGCTTTTGTGGTAGATGGAAAAAAATATTAAATTTGTTAATCTACTTATTTCTTCTTCACTTTTCTTGTTCAGCTTCTGTTCATGATATTTAAAAAACTGTAAAGCACCTGACTTTGTTTGTCTGTTTCTCTCCTGTATATCTATGCTTTTGCTCTGAAATTGTGGGAGTTGGTTTTCTTAATTTGTTTGTTTTTGATATGGTTTCTTTATGCAAAATATCGATTTTTAATTTTGGGTTTTTAGGATATAGTGATGAAACCAATGGAAGAGATAGTAACAAGTACATGTCCAAAACCCCCTTTAGAAAGGAAAAGGCCTCAGAAAGAACAATCTGTGAATTGTCCGAGATGCAATTCAACAAACACAAAGTTTTGCTATTACAACAATTACAGTCTCTCACAACCAAGGTATTTTTGCAAGACATGCAGAAGATACTGGACTGAAGGTGGATCTTTAAGAAATATTCCTGTTGGAGGGGGTTCAAGAAAGAACAGAAGATCATCAAATTCTGCTAATTCTTCTTCTTCAATTTCGTCGAAAAAAATCCCTGATCTAGTTTTACAAAACCCTAAAATCCTTGATAACCAAGAACTCAACTTGGGATTTTCGACCCAGAATGATTTCAAGGCTATAAATGAACTGATTCAAGTTCCCAACTTTGATATTAGTGGAAACAAGGAATTAAACAATCATTCTTCTTCTTCACCTTCATCTCACCTTTCAGCTATGGAGCTCTTGACTGGAATTTCAACATCAAGTGGCTTAAATTCCTTCGTCCCAATGCTAATTACCGATCCAAATACAGTTTACGCATCAGGTTTTCCTTTGTTTCCAGATCATCATCAATTTAAATCCTCTTTGAACATTTCTTTGGATGGAAATATTGGGACTAGTTCTGCATATGGGAGTTTCCAGGGAGTGCAAGAGACAAATGTGAAGGTTCCTTTTCCATTTGAAGATTTGAGGCAGGTCTCAAGCACCAATATTACAGATGATCATGCTGAGCAAATTAATAGAGATCAACATGGAGATTCAACTGGATATTGGAATGGGATGACAGGAGGATCGTGGTAAAAAAACTGAGCATACAATTATCCTGGAATTATTTTTATTCTTGTTTTTTTTTTCATGGGTTCTCTTTTAGTGTTTTGATGTGGGTTACTTGTTTGGATATTGCAAAAAACTGCTAACTCATACAGTACAAGTGTTTATTTCCTCTCTTTAAGTTAATAATTATCTTTGCTGTCTGATATGATGGGAGTTTGAAGCTTGTTTAGGTATTGGCTTCAGTTTAAGGTACTATTTGGGATACTGTGTATTGATAGAAGACAAGATGATGATGATGAATTTAAGCCAGCCCAGATTTTTGAAGGGCAAAATCGCCATAATACTTGTATCCTGAGCGTAGAGGCAAAAGGAGCAAATTTTTATTTCATAATTTGTTGCCTGGTAAAACAAATCATGTATGTATCTAACTTTGTATTGAGCTTTGTTATGAAATATTCTTCTCTTGTTTACTTATTTTGGATGAAGTTAATGAACATGTGACCCGCAGGTAAGCATCAGTGTAGTTTACTTCTTTTGCTGATTTGTAAAATAGTATTGTTTTCAATACAAGAAGATGTCTTCAGGACTACTGGCAAGTACATTGGAGTGAGATGACGGAGATAGGGTATAATTTTCCGGTTTGTATCAAAGCAGTTCTAGTTCTATATTCACAGAGCACGTTCAGTAACCACCATTAGTATGGTGTTTAGTTTACCTTCCAAGCTTGTCGGTAGGATAGCTCTTACCTAATCCTGTTTGTGTGTCCAACCAGTGTGAAGACCAATTCAACGGCTAATGGAAATTTTTTACCTAACTTGTATGTCCAAACAGTACTGTGAAGACTATACCCTGTTTGATTATTTTACTTTATTTTAATTATTTCTTATATTCATTTTCAATCGTATATTAACACAATAAAATATTTAATACGTAAATTTAATTTTTTTTTCTATATTTTAACCATGTATTCAAAAAAAATATTATTCAAATAAATAAATAAATATATAAAGGCCACAAGGGACAAAGTCAATAAGGTCCGCCCCCCCGCCCCACGCCATACCATTCTATTTTTTTTTATTATTTTTTCTGCATTCGATTTGAGAGATTTAGAAATACCTGACAAACTACCGACTTTAGTCATTCTTGGGTCCCACAAACATTCCCCTAGGCTAGTGCGCTCAAGAATTATTTCCATCCCACTTAAATCAATATCCAAAAATCCATCTGGATCTAGACCCCCAAGATTTGCTTATGTACATGATTTGCTGTAAACCACTGAGTGCCTCGTGCATAATTACAGTGGAGCACCACCAATGGCAATCCATAAAAGGTCTATTTTGGTGGCGAAATTTAGAGTAATATCATTTATCAAGAACAATGAGGTCACCGTTTGATGAATAAGAATAAACACCAGTGATCTCGTGTAATGAATAAAGATGAAATAACGTTATTCATCTAATATTATTAGAGTTCATGATAATCTATGCGTTCAATAAATATCAAAACTATATTAACCAATGTAAAAGTGACTATCCCGCGCCATTATAAAGTGGTGAAAATAAATACTAAATAGTATTATTCCCAAAATTAGGGGTTTGCAGTTTTTATTTATTTTTTAAATTGAAAAAATCCTTTAATAAAATAAAGAAGCAATAGAGAAGGGCTTGTACGGAAGTCACTTACATTTTTTTAAGGAGGTGAAAAGCATTCCAAATTTAAAAGAAAAGAAAGGTTACTATGTCCAATCTCGATCTCTTCTTTATGCCATCGATAGTGGTCAATATGAACGAGAGTTTATGAAAGTTAATAAATTTGAAGTATGATACAATAGTTTTTGATGACAGAAATTATTGACGTGGACATGAAACTCGCACGTGGCAAAAACATCAAACACTTTTAAGTCCAGCTTTTAGTCGCTTATTTAAGCAATCACGAAACCTAGAATTTCACTTTTGAAAGTTAAGGGACCAAAATCATAATACCTGAAAGTTTGAAAGACCCGAGCCTAAACTTCATTATTTTTCAACATGAATTTATTATATGGATGACTCCTAAACAGGAGACTGTTGACTCTTATATGACATGCCTTCATTTCAAATCCATTTATAAGATTTTTCATATCTTAATAATCAAGTCTATAGTATTGGCTATTTGAAAGCACGATTGTTTTGTCGTTACTAAGCTTAACTGGTAACTTTTAGTGATAGAAAGTAGAAAGTGGGTCTGCAGCTTAAACATTTGATGACAATGCCACTGCACTCCATGTGCACCAACTAACCATTACCAGATTTGTCATTCACCATACTCCCTGCCCTCACAGTCTGTTGTCGCCAATTTTAAGGTTAGATTTCATACTTCAGTACTTGTAAATTTTAATTTATGCGTTAAATAATTATGCTATACCAGATAGTTAGTTGCAAAAACCCCACAAGCTGCTGATGTACTTCTCCAACTATTAGTGGCTGTCCATAATTCTTGCCAAAAAAAAAAACTTTATGGTAGAGAAACTCGAAGGGTCTTCTCCTTCTTCTTGAAGATAAACGAGCATTTTAGCAGTCAAATTTACTTTTGAGTTATTTATTTTGTCAATGGATGTTCTTAAAAGCACCTTAAATGCGCCGCGCTTTTTTTTAAAATTTTTCAAAGCAACATCAGATGCTTTCAAAATACCTACATTTTAAGATGCTTAGTGCTGTGTTTTAATTTGTCATGTAGACTTACATATGTAATTAAATCTTTTTAAAATTATCTTACGAAGAACTAAAGTTATTGAGTCTTGGACATCTCATATGGTGTGGATCTAAATGTGTAAAGACCAGATTCCTTTGGATTGTATTTCATGATGGCCCGAAATATATGTGGAAACATCTTATAGGGTTATGATACCCAATTTATATTTATTATTATTATTCTATGTGTCATCTCATGAACACAAGAATACAAGAGAACGCGTATCGAAGAGAAAAATCTAGAACCCGCAATGAAGAATCAACAACAAGCAATCAAGATCAAGAAGTTGCAATCAAGAACTTGCAATCAATCTTCTTTCTTCATTCTCAATTGATCAAGGTATGTGCCACAATTTTTGTTCTCTTAGTCATTTGATATGGGGAGTCTTGCCAATAAAGATAAAGGTTTTCAATATAAAGATTTTCAAAGTTTTTAAATTCTAACAATTGGTATCAAAATCAATCCATGTTAAACCATTAAGCATCAAGAAAGAATTTTAGGGATGAAATTCGTACTTTGAATTCTTTAATTTTTGGATGCGAAATTTAGACCTAAATTTCCAATTTTAGAATTGTTGGGAATTTTTAGGCACGGAGCAATGCATCGCCCAATCTCGATATTATGTACATCGAGTGGCAGCTCGCTAGCCATGACCCTACTGCTCGAAAATGGGGGTTGTCCCTCGCTACCGCTAGACTAGCACTCTAACGTTGAGAGTAGGGACTCTATTTCTCGCTAGGTTGGCCTTCGATAGTTGATCGATTGGCCCTCGAGCAACACTCATAGAATATTCGATAATTTTTGAAAAAATATTAAATTTAAAATCAAATTCATATTTTTTTACAATTAGTTTCTTTTGGATGTCTAATATTTTAAAATAAACTAGTTGAAATAACATGTTACCAAAGTAACATCTTTTGTGTAAATTAATTTATTTGAAATATTAAGATGGTTGTGTTTATATAAGTCATGTGGGTATTGACCGACTTTAAGGAATGTTAATATTTGGCTGAATTACATACACGCATATTGTAACAAATACGTGACAATTATAAAGTTTTTCTATTATGTGAACAATTAGTCGGTCTAAAGATAGATTTAATGTTTGACAAAATTATTGTTAATATTTGATTATTATACCAAAAGTATAATTTACAAATTCATATTTCTGTCCAAATACTAAATGTTAATGTTTTGTTCGATTTCTAGTGATGGGGTATACCACTATTTTAATTTATTGATTTTTTAATACGGATTATCGTGTGAACTTTTATTTTTCATTTTTTGTTCGCTATTCAGTTAATTCATTTACTTCTACAGTATCTGCCAGCAACAACTCTATTCATGTGCTTAATGGAATCAACTTTGCGAATTAAAAAGAGAATGTTCATATCGTTCTTAGTTGTATGGATCTAGATCTTGTTTTAAGGACTGAACAAGCCGTTGCACTTACAGATAACAGTTCTATCAATGAAAAATAGGACTTTGATAAGTGGAATTGTTCAAATCGTATGGTCTTATGATCATGAAGCATGTATTCCAAAAACATCCAGGGGCATTGTGTTCGATAATGTAATTATTGCTAATGAATTTCTTGAAAAAAATTTGAAAAATGTTTTGCGAAAAGCGATAAGGCTTGGTTTCATTAAAGTATAAGGGTAAATGAAATATAAGAGAGTATATTATGGAGATGTCTTATCTTGCTTCAAAATTGAAGGCCCTAAAGTTGGAGCTGTCTAATGATTTGTTCGTACATTTAGTTATGAGTACTCTTCCTGTAAAATTTAACCAATTTAAGGTGAGTTACAACTGTCAAAAGAAGAAATACACTCTTAATGAGCTCATCCCTTAATGTGTGCAAGAAGAAGAAAGCATAAAGTAAAAGAGAACTGAAAGTGTTCACTTGACAAATACCTCTAAAGACAAGTTCGAGAAAAAAGAACAAAGAACCTGTATCTAGTTCAACGTGTAAAGAAAGATACACTTTTCACTTTGATTTGTTCTAAGATTAATTTAGGTTCCGTGCTAAGACACACTTGGTGGATTGATTCCGGTACCACTAGTCCAATAAGTATGTCTATGTAAGGTTGCCTGAACAATCAAAAGTCAAATCATGCTGAAAGATTTATCTATGTCACCGATGACAAATCAGTTGACGTTGAGGCTATAAGAACTTTTAAATTATTATTAAAGATTGATTTTTATTTGAATTTGAAAGTGATATTTGTGGTACCACTTTTAGACGAAATTTATTCTATTTTGTACTAGACAAATTTGGTTATTCTTGTTTATTTGGAAAAGACGAACATAAGAAAATTAGGTGCAATAGGATTTTGGATGTGTTAGGACTAATATACAAGGATATCTGTGGTCATTTCCTTCGACTTCTTGGAATGATCAATAGTTATTTATTATGTTCATAGACGATTTTTCTCATTAAGCCACCTGTATTTCATTCACGAGATATCTCAACATGTTTGGGGCTTACAAGGTTGAGGTTGAAAATCAACTTAACAAAAGAATTAAATATGTCAAATCTGACCGTTGTGAAAAATATTATGGTAGATATGATAGATCAAGAGAACAACGTTTAGTACATTTTGTTAAATACTTAGAGGAATCTGAACTCATCCCAAGTACTCCATGTCGGATCCCCTAACATGAGTGGTGTTGCAGATAAATTAAACAAAACACGTAAGAACATAATAAGGAATATAATTAGTTATTTCATCTTACCTGAATCTCCCTAAGAAGAAACACTAAAGACTACAACTTACATTCTCAATAGAGTTCCAAGTAAATTAATTATCAAAACCTCTTATAAGTTTTGAATAGGTAAGAAGCCTAGTTTGAAATACTTTCACATTTGTGGTTGTCCAGCTGAGGCAAGGTCTTATAAGTTAAATGAAAAGAAACTGGACTCCAGAACTGTCAATTCCTATTTTATTGGATATTCTGAGAGGTCAAAGTGTTAAAAAAAATTATGATCATTCTAAAAGGTCAATTTTTGAAACGAAAAAATTTCTGGTTCTTTGAGGATGCGAAGTTTGCGAATGGGGGGCTAGAGGAGATAAGGTTAGGAATTTTATCTTTGAGAAGGAATATATAACTATTCCTTCTATTGCAATTGACAATGATCAAGATAAAGAACAAATTTATGTTCCCGATCTTGTTCAAGAAACAATTCTAGATCAAGAAAATATCCCAGAAACCCCTATACACAATTTAGAGATTGTTCAGAAGGAAAAATTCAAAAACCTCAAGTAGAAATGTTATTAAGAGATCCATTAAAAAAATGAGAGACAATTTCAGATAACTTCATAGTTTTTCTCCATGAACTTGAGGATGACATTGGATTGGTAGAAGAAAATGCAATAAACTTTTATCAAGTCATGCAAATGAATAATTTTTAAAAGTGGATTGATGCCATGAATGAAGAAAGAAAGTCCACGAAAGACAGTGACGTTTGGGAACTTATCCCATTGTCTTCCGGTGCGAAGTCTATTAGCTGTAAATGAATATTTAAAATTAAGAAAGATTCAAAGGATGACGTGTAGAGTTATAAGTCTCTTCTTATTGCAAAAGGTTTTACTCAAAAGGAAGCCATTGATTCAAAACGACTTTCCATCTGATTTCTACAAAAGACTCTTTTAGGACTATTATGATACTTGTGGCACATTTTGATCTTGAGCTACATCATATACGTGTAATGATGAAGTTTCTCAATGGTGACATTGTAGAGATAATTTACATGATGCAATTAGAAAACTTTGTGTCAGGAGATCCAAAGAATATAGTTTCCAAATTAAAGAAATTCATTTATGGACTTAAGCAGGCTTCCCATCAATGGGACTTCTTATTATTATATTCTTCTTCTTGATAATTAGGTAAGCACTTGTAATTGATATGAAATAACTACTTGTGAAATCCTCTTTGTTAGAATCCTAACAAAAATTATGTGAGTCGATTCCACTTACTAGGAATAAAAGAAAATGAGATTATATGTTCAATATAAAGTAGCATTCACAATATAAGAACAATTGACAGATGAATGAAGAATTTATTAGCAAGGAGGAAGAATACAAAATATTGCATTTCTAATTGACTCTAACTTATACAAAGTTATATGAAATCAAAATTTCATAAGGACGGCGCTCGAGAGATATCCTCATGTAACGCGAGCGATGCACGTCGCTCGAATGTTAGGTGGACGGTAGGTGAGCAACAGCTACAACGCTTCCAATGGCACTAAGTACTGAATTTCAGTCCAAATTGATTCCAAATGCCCAATTTTTGCCCCAAAACTTATCATACCTCTTTAACACCTCTTCCAACCAATCCACAAACATTCAACGAAATTGGGGTCACAAAATAACAAATCCCCACATTAACACAAATTCCACTGTAATGAATGATAAGTGCATTTTTCGGCACTTATTAATGCCATATTATTTAGCTTTTGTATTATTTTATCCTTGCATTTTACTTAACCTTGTTTCATTTTCTCTTATTTCAGTTTTGGATCTGTTTCTAAGCAATTGGAAAAGAAAGAAGGATTAATCGGCCAATTGATGGAAGTTTGAGGATAAATAAGCATTTGAGTAAAAGTTGAA
>CAIGRP010109942.1:0-22296 GCA_903798385.1 Fraxinus cuspidata
TGCAAATGACAGGTGCCCCAACTGGTCTTCTAGTTTCTCCTTTCCATAAACCGAATCTTTCAAAGCAAATCAAACTCATGTTTTTGTTTTCTTTATTCAAGTAATAAATTCCTTGCTCCCTATTCATTTTGTTTTTAGGTAATTTTTCTTTTAAAAAGTTATTTTTTAATAGTCACAGTAAAGGAAGGATATGTTCTAATTTTTTGTACAAAAGGTTCATTTTTAAGAGTCGTAAGTTTACAATAATCTTATTAAAAGGGCATCAAACAGCCCTTCATCTTCTTAGTCTGATCCTTGGGAAGGAGCCGCTAACGAGGTTCACAGTAAGTTCAAATGTTTTTTAAATATGATTCGTTTAGTTTTTCTAATTTTATTGACCACAAAATCACAGCAGTAAGATTGCATTACAATTTATCATTCATATCATCATAATAGAGATCTAAATTGACAAAAATACAATTCTAGTATTATTGTTTTCAAAAAATAAAGAGATATAAAATACACTTTTATGGTTTTTTGAGCTACATTATTTTGGAAGAATGTATTTTGGAATAATATATTGATGGAGAATGTGTAGTTGAAAAAGAAAGAAAAGTTATTGATGTGATAAAAAATATTATTTTATTGAAAAATGTGTGGTTGAAAATTAGTAGAAGAATGAAAATAAAAATTTTAATGGGAACTAAACAAGGGCTTATTATGAGAACAAGAAGAAAAAAAGGAATAAAATTACAGGATATTTAAATCTTTGATGGTGTTGTTCTTAAGGGCCTACTTGGAAGTTTTTTCTTCGCCAGTTTTCACCAATTTTTTGTGACACCGTTTATAATGGGTTAGAAAATTGGTGCTTGTTGAATTTTTTGGACATCGATTTTAGAAACATAAATCACCCAAAATCGATATAGTATAATTTTGACCGATTCTCTAAACCCACCAAATCGACGAATTTTGATCGTTTCTCATATTCTCTTCTAATTCTATCCTTTTATAAAATAATTATTTACAACTAATATATTTTCTTCAAATAACTTGTAAATAAAAATATATTAACTAAAAAATTATTTGTAAGCAAAAAAAATTATATTATAATTAAAAAATACTTAAGATAAGAAAAATTACATTATAATTATAAATTACCTATAAGTAAAAAAATCACTTTTATGTAAAAAAAAAATTGTTTATAAAATAAAAATACTACTACTGATAAGATAAAAATTCAATTATAAAGTATAAAAGTTACTTATAAGTTATAAATTCACTTAGAATTATATAAAAGTATAATATTAAATTATAATTGTAAAATTTACTTATAAGTAAAAAAATATTAACTTAAAATTTTAATTTATTTAATATTTAAGTTAAATATTAACTTATACGTAAAAAAATTACCTAGAAATAAAATATCACTTATGAGGAAAAAAAATTCATTTAAGAAACTATAAATTGAATATTTTGTTAAGGGACATATATGTAATTTTATTCTTTTTTAAAAAAATCTCCGAATCTATAATTAATAAACTCTCAAACATAGGTTAGACGATTTTAAAAATCACTCAAAATTGATTCACTAGTAAATGCTTAAAACTAGTATATTAAAAAATGCTTATAATCGGTACGCCTAAACTTCCAAGCATGTCCTAAGGGAAAATTGTCAAATAAGTCTAGATGTGTGTTTATTCAACTGGACATTTCTTCATGCGGACTCAAATTGGAGCTTTGAGTTGGTAGATACTATTAGAAAAGAAATCTTTATGATTTCGACTTAGACAATATTCGATAACTACTAGAAATGAAGCACGTTTTTTACTTTGGTAAAGTTGTGCTTTTCTAAAGAGATTTTACATCTCTGTATATTTCCTTCTTTCACTATTAATGAGATCTTGCACTTTCTTTTGCACGATTCATCTCCTTTTTACTTTTTTTTTACACATTCATAAGTTACTAAATATGGACAAATTCTTCATTTTACAAGAGAGAGAGAGAGAGAGAGGAGAGGCAGACTAAATCTTATAACTATTTCTATAATCTTCCAAATTTTCCCGTGGCAATGCACTATCTTTAACAAACATATGTACCACGACATTTTGTCGCTTCCATCTTCAATTATTTATGAAATTTTGTTTATTTTTCAATAAATTTCAGGTGTCAAAAAGATAAGAGGTATCTATATTTTGCTTGTATTTCGAATTAGGCTTGCTTTCCAGTATTTTCTTTTCTTCCCCCATTTCCTTTTCTCTCACTTCGTTTCATATTTAAAAAAAAAAAGTCTTCTCAATTTACTCTTCAAAATGTGAGCCGAGTGAGTTCATAGCATCTTGACATTAATAGATAGAAACAACTCATTAAGGATCGACTTTTTACATAATTGAAAGATTGAGAATTCACCCATTGAAAATTGAAAACTAGAGACGTACTTTTTATATTTTGTATGAGTATTGATGATGATTGTGTGACTAATTCCTCGTCAATACATAGGCCAAGTAATATGTCATAATCATAGAAGATAATGCAATGGAGTTTCATTAGTGACAAAGAAAGGAAGAATTTTGCCAAGTTCTTGTGTGTCAATGGTGATTTTAACATAATTTCTAGTAGTTTTCTACGTATAAAAGACACTTTAATTGTTGATTGGAGGTCTTCTAGATCATCCTGTCCCCCGTTTCACGGTGCCATGTCCAAATCATTGTCACGAGTCACGTGTTAAATCATTAGGCCATGTTAAATCATTAGGAATGGCCACCATGCTTCTATTTATGAGTAGTCGATCTAATTAGAAGCATTTGGAGTTTACAATGCTAGTATTGAACAAAGGAGTGGCCCCATGGAATTGGGTTAATAACTTTGTAGGGCGATGACCTAATCTCTCTAAGTAGGCTGTGTAGTACTTTGTTAGGGGTTAAAACTACTATCTCTTTTGACAAGAATCCTCGTTGTAGCTCAGCGCCTAGTTGGGGACAGTGGCCGAGGAGTTGTAGATGAAGTTGAATCATGTGTGTCCTTGATTTCAATGGAATATTGGTAACATCATCTCTTCTAAAGAGGACTTAGAGCGGATTTGTGGTAGAAGGGTTTACTAATAGAAGTGAGAATTTCACTTTTACGGGCCCAGCTTTGGCATGAGACATGTGCCTCAGCTGCGGAGCTGAGTGTCTACTATAGCTATTTGAGTTTTGACTTTGCGATTGTTTGTTAGAGATTTTTTGAAATTTACTTTTCTTCAATCATTTCTAATCAAATCTTTCTTCAATAAAATAATTTGAGACATGAACCTATAATGTTTTTCATTCTTTTTAATTTTTATTATTTATTTGGTGTGATTTGACAAATAAATTTACATAGACATAAAAATCCAAATGGGGTTGCATGTTGATTTTTCTTTATTCTATGGGACCAGATGTTCCAACCGATTTGGAAAGATTTAGAACGATTTGATTTGATTGAATTGGAGATAAGTTTCTTAATCACACCGTTTCAACTGTCATTTAAAATCTTAAACATTTTGCTAATTAAGTGTAAATCTTGGAAAGATGAAGCAGCAACTTTCATCCATGCACAAACATTTCACGTTCTTCCATGTAGATCACTTTGCTTTTTGTTATTCTTTAAGAAAAATGATGCAATTACAGGAAAATAGTAACAGATTTTTTTACAGAATTTTGAATTTCTCTCACATAAGGTGGCGAGCGCACATGAATTAAATATTGTTAAAAACATCGGGACCCACATATTGTATGTATTCTGTCCATTTTCTGTGGAAAAATTCTCTGTACACATAACATCATTCATTTTTTAATTTCAGGATGGCAACCACTTTTTTTTTTTTTTTAAATTTATTTTTCGTTATTTTAACTAAGTGCAAAATTATCTTTTTGGTCAAATCTAATGTCTATTATGGACTGAAAATGAGAGTGATTAATGACGCATTGGAGATAGTTATCATATTTACACCAATTTTTTTAAAGTAAGAACAATTAGGCACTGTTTAAAAGCCACATTTTTTTATGGAAAATGTCACATTCGAGAAAAACGAATTACACATTTGTCTATCAAACGGACCTTATATTGATATCATATAGTTTTTTGTTAGTTACATTTGCGCTACAATTGAAGTGAGAAGTCTACAATCTTTGTTCATTGTTACATATGTCCATGAATATATATATTTTTTTTCATTGTATCATCGTGTTCACATTTCATCAATTATCAAATCTCGTCTTTAAAAATGGTTTCGTCCAAAAAAATCTATTACAATGGCATAAAAAGACTTATACACCGTTTGGAATGTAGAGCCTCAAATTTTACTTATCAAATAAGCAAATTTATTTAAGCGTTGGTAAACTTAAAACAATTGTTTAATAAAGAAGAAATAACATCTAACAACAAAATCTGAGAAATAGCAAAATAATAGCTTTTCGAATTCTGTTTTTAGCTTTTTCAATTAAAATATTTATTTAAATCCTCCTTTAGAACGTGAAAGGTCCATGTTTCCCACCCGTCTTAATTTTCTCTCTCCTAATTACCCCCTCAAGAAGTATGATATTTATCTTTCGTGATTGCACGATTCTTCATTCTTCCCATCGATGAGTAATTAAACCTTATTTGATACACTTTTTCTATTATATGAAAATGGTGAAATGGAAAAATTAAAATTGATGCAAATCTAATGTATAAGAAAGATAAATTAAATTTAATTGAATTTTTTTGTAAATCCTTTTATTTTTTATTTTATATATTTTGAGATTAAATAGATATTATTAATTTATTTTATAAAAATGGTATATTATCTTAAACAAAAACTTGATTATAATGTACGTTGTACAAATAAAAGTATACATCATTTTAATCCTTTTTCAATTTAATAATAGTACACACGCTCGACAATAAAGTTCTTTTGTTTACTAAACATTCAAATGTAGTTTTTGAGACATACAATAATTATGAAATAAATCTTTATCGAACAATTAGCCGGTTCTTCTCAAAGACGACCCATTGTTCAACACAGCTAATAATGATTCTCATATAAGCACATCAATTCCAAACTAAGCCTCCAAGCAGTTTCAATTTTATCAGTTTTATCAACCTCTATAATCACATCTTTGTAGTAAAAGTAGAGCTTTCATTTTCTAACTCCGGAGACTAAAATTCATATTTCCAGTCTAAATCTCAACATCTAACTTAGTACTTCCCATTATTATATTGAGCCCAATATTGAGAAAGACACATTTTTGAATGGTGATATTTGGAGAATGTGTGGTTAAAAATGAAGAAAAAGTTATCGATTTACGTGTAATATTATTTTATTATAGAATGTGTAATTGAAAATAAATTTTAAAAAAATGATTTTTTGATAAAAATTGAGCTCAAACAAGGGCTGATAAATTATTTGCAATAAAGAAAAACTGTTGGGTTTAATTCACTGAAGAATGCAGACAGAAATTAATAACACCCAAATAATGCATAAACAGGAAAAACACGCCCAAAAACACACGCTGCAAAAATCGAAATTAACACCAGAAATGTTAATCATATTTGGTTATGCCTAATCTATGGGGCTAAGCTACCAATCCAATCCACTAGTGCACTAAGAAAACCTTCCAGATGGATATTTTACATATGGAACCAAAAATCAGACCCTTAATCAATTTCTAGTCACAGATCGTAAAAGATCTCTTATAACACAACATAAAAGACCTCAAACCCTATCGCATAAATCGCTCGAACAGACACTGATCAAAACAGCCAAAAACCCGACTCAAGCCACTATTATTACATGCGAAAGAAACCACATAACTATACAAGAACACCCACTCAATCTATGAAAGAAAAGAATCACACAAGAGAGTGCTAAAACTGGGAGCTCTTCCTTTTCTCAATCACAGAAACCGGAAAAACCGAATGAATGCCAAGAGCCCCAACCAACGTAAATGAGAAAGTGAATTACCAAAAGTCATCAGCCAACCAAGTTAAAAACCAACTAAATATCACAACCATTGATTAAATCAAATGACTCACAAACTATTTGAAGAATCACAATCCGGGAATTAACAATCCGGCCATTAGAAAATGGCAATGTGGACACAACTTAAATAGTTGTTATTTTTGGAAACAAGTTTTTTCATCTTTCAAAAACCTCAATTTTCTTATCCTCCTTGGGAAAACTTTGTAAATATTTGACCAGTTCTCAAAAATAGTAAAGATTTTCGCACAAAAAACATTTAGAGATTTTAAAAAACTTATATGCAGATTGGTAAGTATTCACAAAATTTATATTACATAAATTTCGCAGAGTCAACAAAATATTCACAAACGACAATTCTACACACGATGTGGCTCTTTTTCAACATTCGTTGCTTGTTGCAGAAATATACTATTTAGCAACATTTGCAGTCTATTATTAAAACCTTTTGCAATGATCATATTTAGCAACGTTCGGAGCCGTTGTTGAAACTATTAATATGACTTTTTGCAAAATTCATTTATTGTTGTAGAAACATTCTCTATCACAATGTTAGTTGTATGTTGTAAAATCTCCTAGTGAGAATTTTCTTTCACAAACCTATCAAGTGGATCCAACCCAACCCAAAAGAAACCCATCAAAATCTGGTTTTACACATTAGCCCTTTTCCTTCTTCTCTGCATTGTATGGACACTGTTCGATTGAGTAGCGATGACGACAGTATGTGGGTGAGGCAGCGATTTTTAATAACCGCCACCGTCTCCGCCTCTCCCTCTCTCATCACTTCCTTTGTTACAATACTCCATTCCATAAGCTTCCCTTTCAATTCTACTTTAAAGCCACCACCACAACTCTCTCTTTTCCAATTCCCATGTCGGTTTTAATTTGTGAAATTTTATGCTCAATCGATATTGTCAAAATGTTTAACCCTTTGCTTTTCCACTCTATCCAATTTACTGCTTCAAATTTTCATTTAACAACTTTTTGTTCTTTTTTTCTTTGTTTTGAAAATTGTAGATCGGGTTCATACTACTACAAAACGGGCAAGGAAAAACTCATGTTTTTTTCTTCGCTACTCGAATTTCCAAATTGATATATATGTTGATGTAATATGTAAAAGTTGAAACTTGTGTTATAAAGAAGGAGATATTAATCGTGAATGGAATGAAGATTTGAAGCTTGTAGTTGGGTTGTTCCTGTTAATGTACTTCATATTCTTTTTGTTAATTTGTTTTGTATATAAAATGTAGCTTTAAGTTGTCTTCTTTTATACAAGTAATTTACAATCAAAATGTTCAATATTACAGGTGAATACACCAGGTATCAAACCAACCCCTCAAATTTACAATTTTTTTCTTGAAACCCATTTATACAATTTACACCAAGTAATTAGAGGTTATTGCTTCTAAGAATAAGATCTACACATAGGACTGTCAATGGATTGAATTTTGATCCGAATCCGACGAAATTAATGGGAGATGGATTTAGGGTCACAGTCCGATAACCTGATCAAGATCCGATAATCCGTTAACTAAATGGATCAAATATGGATATAAGTCAATACAATCCGATAACATCGATCCGATTTGTTATAAATAATTGAGTCGGTAAAATATTTTTATAGCATATTATTTGTCACTAAAATAAATAAATGAGAAAATAAATAAATTTAGAATAAAAAAGTAATCAAAATCAAAACATAAAAAATTTGAAAAATATATAATTATTAAACTTGTTTAAGAATTGGAAATTTTGAAAAAAAAAATTGATTTCAACCAATATTTTAAAAAGCGACCCGGGCATCGTCCCGGAAAAGGAAGAGGGTCAAGGGTCAAAAAGTCAAACCAATGTCAAATCAGTATCGAACCGGTTGTCAAATTGAATAAATAACTATACACATAAATGTAAAATATTATAAAAGCAATATATATTTTTTAGTTTACTAATATAAAGTAAATAAATATCTATATTTTTCTTAATTAAGTTTATTATTGTAATTTATTTTACAACTTCAAAAACTAATAATTAATATGTAACAAATAATTTGATTTGTCAATGGAAATAATGATCTTTCCTTATTCCACATCGAATGTCAATAGAAAATTAGAAGATGATATCTCCTTTAAAAATGAATATCATAATGGTAGAAATCACTATTGGGTTAGTGGGCCTCAAGTTAGTTCAAAATTTTATAAAGAATATAAAACATTGATTTTTTTCCTAAATTTTATTAATTTCGGATCGAATTATCGGATCGAATATCCGATAATAAATAAATTAGATACGAATTTAACAATCAAATATCCGTTGGATTATCGGATCAGATCGGATATAGGCAGATCCGATCCATATCTGATCCATTTACAGCCCCATCTACACCCTCACACCCTCTATTTACATCAAACTCACAAGGAATCAAAGAAATCGGAAATCAAAGAAAAGATTAAACAGACGAAAAATAGAGAGGAAATCGGCACAAACCCAAATTTAATCTCTCTCTCTCTCTCTCTCTCTCTCTCTCTCTCTCTCATATCAGTATTTAAAAGAAATAGCCAAATAACATGTTATGTGTTGACACCCAGGCTCCCACGTTGCTCATCCGACTCGTCGAAGCACCTTCTATTGGATTCATGTGGCATCCGACGTGGAGTAAAGTCACCACGTGACTCAGCCAATGCTTTGGTAAGTGAAATGAAGCCACGTGTCCTCTCATTCAATGGTTACTATTGCACATATAACACTATAAATATCTCATTATTTGTGCCATTTGGGGTGGGTGGAGGGGGGGGGGGGACTATAAACCATATATATTCTTTTTTCTTTCTAATTAATCCGGTGTTTTAGTGTTTGAGGTATAATCTCGATTGTGAGTTTGGTTCTTGATAGATCGTTCATTATTGTGTAAGTTGTCTCATATATTTCACCGGAGTTCGAACATTTCTATCTCGAGTGATAAAATTTCTCCCTCGTTCAAACCTTGTTTATTATCGATCGACAATCGTTCCACACATGTAAAAATTACCTCGAGAGAACGCGTGTGGGCACTGTATCTGTTGTCCACATCAACATTACAAAAAACGAGGTCAACATAACCTATAATCAATGGTCACCAATCTTCAACTCATTACCATCTCAACGAGTTCCAAATACACAACTAAAACCGCATTTAGACACGAGTATACAAGTTTAAGAGGCAACCGGGTCACCTATTTAGTCCATCAATCATTTGGGCTCCAAGCATAACATTAATAAGTGACCCAAATTGTTAAGCACCGTATGGCCCAACCGGCATGAATAAACATGAGTTGGAAACAGAGATATTACAATAAAAATTGTTGATTTGCTCGTGGAATCTAAATCAATGGACGAAACAATATGTCATATCTAGATGCCTCCCGCATTAAAATGGACACACAGCTTTGCATATGTATTGCTCCCCCACAATTCCATTTTCACGATTCAAGTTGTTCCTATTTTGCTCGACGTTTTTATGGAAATCATTTTTTATTTCTTTTTCATGGTTGCCTACGAAATAAGCAATAGTCCAAAAGTTTATCCTATTAAAAGGCTAAACCAATTAGTGAACCATACTTATTTTCAACTCCAGATAAGAGAATTCAGGATGGAAAAAATAAAACTGAACTGATTGATTTGATCTTGTTCTGCTTAAGTCTTAAACAGTTTTGTTACTAGAACCAAGAATATACCGATTTGGTAGTATTTGATTTCAGAATCAGAACCAAAATTTCTACTCTACTAGAAAGGGAGGTAGCCGAGACGAAATTTTAGCCATAGACGACTTCCATAATTATTGACGCCGAATTAACAACAAATTAGCAACAAATTGTTATTTTGTCATTATTGAAAAAATCGAAGTCCAATGGTAGATTTCATTGCTAATCCATTGGTAAAAACTTTAAAAAATAAACGGGGCGGGAAATGCGCCGCGAACCCACCCCGCCCCGACTAAGGCGGGGTGGGGGCGGGGAGCTGCCCCGCCCCGTTGCCAACACTACATTGAATTTTATACTTAGTGTCACCATGACCACCCAATTTAATTTTATTTCACAAGGTCATTCAATTAAATATAACGTTTCACTATAGCCATCAAATTTTATATAATATTTCACAATACCCACTCGATTTCTTTTTATTATTTTCATTACTTTTAAAAGGGATAAAACGGTAATTTTGCATTATATATATGAAACAAATTTAAAAAAATTAAAATAAAAACTGATTTTTTTAAAAAATAAAATAAAAACTTATTAAAAAAATTTAATTAAAACAATAAAATAAAATAAAATTTATTAAACAAACATTTTTAAAATAAGTTATTTAGAAAAAGTAAAATAAAATAAAATGTTATTTTAAAAAATAATGTTCTTTAAAAAAATAAATAAATAATTATTTTAAAATAAACGTTTAAGTTTTTTTTTATATACGTTTTTATTTTATTTTACTTTTTAAAATTTTAATTTTAATATAAAATGCAAAGTTGCCGTTTTACCCATTTTAAAATTAATGAAAATAATAAAAAGAAGCCGAATGACCATGGTGAAATATTATGAGAAATTGGGTGGCCATAGTAAAATATTATATGCCATTGAATGATTTTGGTGAAATAAAATTAAATTAGTTGACCATGATGAAACAAAATTAAGTTCGGTGGCCACCAGTGAAATTAACCGTTCTAAGTAACTTTTCTTAAAATATTTTTTTAATTTTATTTTTAAAATTTTTTTATAAGTTTTTATTTTATTTTATTTTTTAAAAATAAGTTTTTAGTATAAATTTTTTAAAATTTATTGTATATATATAATGCAAAGTTACCATTTTACCCCTTTTAAAATTAATGAAAATAGTAAAAAGAAGTCGAGTGGTCATGGTGAAATATTATATGAAATTGGGTGGTTATAGGTGGTTATAGTGAAACATTATATGCAATTGAATGACTTTGGTGAAATAAAATCAAATTCGGTGGTCACGATAACACTAAGCCCCCGTTTGGTCCGAATTAAAATTTGATTTTAATCCAAGTCAAAGTCAAACAAAATCAACCACAACTTTTATGGGTCCCACAACTTTTCAATCACAATTTCAAAAACTTCTATCAAAATCTACTAAAAATTTAATTTTAATCTCCACCGAACACCCTATAAGTATAAAGTTGAGTGGCTATGGTAAAATAAAATAAATTGGGTGGCCACCAGTGAAATTAACTCTTTAAAAATAATTTAATGTATTTTTTAAATTTTAAAAAATTCAAAATAAATCATTTTGTTGACAAGAAAGTCGTGGAAGATATTAAAAAATAGTAAGAATTACTTCTTGTTTATCTCACAGATTGAGTAAAAATTGGGAGAAAACTACTAGAAGCTACCTAGATATTTAAATTTTTAAGAGAAAATAAGAAATTGGGAGAATGAATATAGTACGGTCCAAACATAATTATTTGACAACCGCAAAAATGCAAATATCGTTGATTGCTTATAAATAGGTGAAAAAGGAAATAACTAAGCAGGCACCTAGAGATTTGGTCTGAATGTTTGAGAATTGAACTGACAAATTGTGAAAATGAAATAATTGATTCTATTGGCATAAAAGAGATATTTTGTCCAACTTCATTTTTTAGTACTTAGTACTTGTTTGTAAAAACATTAAAAAAAGTTACTAAGAAGTTAAGGTCAAAGTCAACGATTATGTCCAACCAGCTCGTTTCTTATGATGTTGATGACATTTATGATATATATTTTTTAAAAATTTCACTTGCTTGATTTTTAAAAAATCTCGTGAATTTCGTCTTGTTTATAAACGTAGAAGCAATTCAAATTTTTTGTGAACTTCAATTTTAATGTGTTTCTATTTAACTTTCTTACTAGAATATAGATTTTAAGAATTTTATGGTGAGTTTTTTCTTATTTATATGCAGGTTATATCCTTCGCCTGAAGAAGTGTACTCAGTCTGCACAATAACAAGGTGTCTCCAATAGTCGGACTTTAACTATTCTTGTAAATTATGTTTATTTTATGTTGTTTTGAACTCAAAAATTAATTGAATGAATATGTTTGTAATTTTATGTTCATTGTTAGTTAGTTTGTACATTTTATTGAACTTTATCATTTTTTTTTTTATTTTTTGAGTTTAAACTTTAATATTTAAAGTTCCAAAGAAAAGAATTATTAAAATAATAATCATTTTTAAAATTTTTAATTCAAATTAACGACAAAAATAACAAGGAAGTACGTTCCTGATCATCAATGGACCTGTATATAATTTACGGCAAAAAAGTGTTACTAATGCAATTGCTAATTAGCTACAAAAATAGTAGTATGTGAACACCAACAAATTTTTGTCGCTAATTTACCGACTTCCAAAAAAATATGTTGGTAAACTAGCGACTATGGTTTCGAAGTCCGATGTATCAACGGAAGTGTTTCGTCGCTAAAAGATGTTACTTACAGAATTCAGGTCATTGATGACGAAATTTTTCGTCTCTAAATGTGCTTTTTTTTTTTTGGTTGTGAAATAAAATGAATTTTTTACTTGTTTGGTTGAGACATTTTCGATTTGATCAAGTCTCTTTGGGTCGGATCGAATCGAATAGTAACCGACCCTAAGAGGACCATGCCCAACTAAGAGAAATAGACACTAGAAGGGTAGAGTACTTGATGGAAAACCAAGTAACTATTATTGAAGATAAGGTGCTAATAAAGAAGTGAACTCCATCCCCTCCGGACCTCCCCACTACCCCCTTCCCCACCCGGCCCCGCCCCGCCCCGCCCCACCCCACTCCTCCTCCATCGACGCCCGCCAAGAGAGAGGCTGGTATGGAGAGTAACAATGGCCAAGTGAAAAATCTGGAAATATTCGAAGTTGGCCCATGTGAAAACGCTTATCAAATGGGGTTCTTGATAGGCCAGAGGTTCTCCAAAATGATAAAGAGCAGGTTGGCTACAGACCTTATTCTGCAAAACCAACTCCTCCCTTTTGCTCAAACACCAAAATCCCAACCACTCTTGCAATATCTAGTCATCACTAACAAGAAAAAGTTCCCTGAATACTGGGATGAGCTCTTGGGAACTGCAGATGGAAGCGGTTCGCCGTTTCTTGAAGTAAAAGTTTATTCATATTTGCAGTGTTGAATGATTCAGTACATGTGTTTTATGAAATTACTCTTAAAGTGCCTTTGTGTTTCCAGATAATGCTTATCAACTTCAGGAAGGAGATACTTCCATTTGTTCCGAAAACAACAGTGGATTCGAAGAATGATGATGATGTCGATGATGATTGTTCTGATATTCTTCTTGTTAGTGATTCCATGGCTGTTGCAGCTCACAACGAGGATGCAAATGTTGCTCTAGTTGGCCACACGTAATCTGATTTTTGATATTATGGCTAAATTTATAGCTTCTTAATGAGGAAAACTCGATTTAATTTGATGAAATTAATGTTTACATTGACATTACAGTTATTTGATCAAGGGAATTCTGTCAAATGGGATTTCTTTCACTGCTTACACATACGCAGGAGAGCTACCAAGTTGTGCTTTTGGGTTCAATAGTCTTGGAATGGTATATGGGTCTTCAGATTTATTGCTAATTTCTTGACTGTGGTTTTGCAATAGCCAAATAACTCCGTGATTTCGAAGAGCTTGCAAATTACTTTGGATGGTGGTGTCATAAACTTAGCTTTTATTGAATATGGGAAAGTCATTAAAAGGTTTTGAAACTGTAGCAATTACTTTTGAGTTCTACACCATTCGCAAAAGCACCCCTTTACAAGCTAATTGTAAGGGGAAGTTCTCAGGCCCTTTTAGAACCCCAAGGATGCATTCAATAACATTATGAGGGTAGGCTGAAATTCATTATTTCTTCAGGCATTCACACTGAATTCAGTTCCTCCGACAGAGGAGGAGATTGTAGCTGGTGCAATAGGTCGAAACTTTATCTCCAGAGACTTGCTTGAAGCGCAAAGCATAGCTGATGCCTTGAAAGTAGGTTCTGATTCATCACAGTATTCTGTTAATTTTGACCTTGACTTTATCTCTCTTTTACAAATGCATGGATTCTGGTATTCAGAGGATTTATTCACCAGAAGTATCCATTGGTCATAGTTACAATGTGATTGACATAAGAACACGGAGAATTTTGAACGTCGAAACTGCATCAAGAAATCGTTATTCCATCCGCGAAGTTGGGACAGAGCCATTTTTCCATGCAAATATGTACCTTCATCTTCATGTCCAGCAGGCAGGTAACATTGCCCCATTCAGATAGCAGCAAAATTCCACAGCCAAACTCTGTACTCTAATCTTGAACTTCTTTCTTTTGTTTGATGATCTCAGCGTCCCATTTACTTTATGCACTGTTCAAACTAGGAAAAACTTGAATCCTAGCCTGCCAAACTAATTTAGGCATTTTGAATTTTTGGGCAATGAAGGCGCACGATGATAATTCACTGTGTAGAGAGGAAAGAGCTGCTTTGCTCCCAAAGCGATCAAAAAGTGATTTTCTGTCACTACTTGGAAACAACAAAGATGCAAAGTATCCCATTTACATGACAGGTAATTTAACAGAAAATATTGATTTTTTATGACGTCTGCTGAGGTGAACTCGATGTAGAACAATATTAATAAAGGAAGGAAATAAAAATCTCATTCACTGGTACAGAGTTCTCCATTTTAATAAATACTTCATTTATGTTTTCTTGTTTTTCCTATTTTTCAGGCCCATTACTTTACACCCTATGCACAGCAGTGATAGATCTAGATGAACAAACATTCTCAATTATAGAAGGGAACCCGAAGGAAACAGAGGCCTCATTTGTTTTCTCAATGTCTTCACAACAATAATGAAGCATTAGGACAAGGCCAAGCATCCAAAGTTGAAAACTTGAACTTGTGTTCCAAGTACTTCCTGCCTAAAGCTCATCTGGATGAGTTCAACTTCACATTTTCGCCATTTGTTTATCTCAATTTTTCAGAACGAAAAACTGTCATTGTCACCAATCTGCAAACATGTGACCTACTCTTCTAGTTATGAGTTGAAATATAAATGGATAGGAAGCAATAGACACAAAAATTAAAGATACTACATTAAGATGTAATAGTTTCCTTTGAAAAATTGTTTTAAGCCTTTTACAGCACCAAAACATTACAATTCTAGATATTTCTTGTGGTTTGACTGGTCAAGAACAGTACAGTGGATATAGTATGAAGAAAATATCTTATACCGAGAGAGTAGCATTCAGGTTAGGACATAACCTGGGTTAATATTCACAAAAAACAATATCTCAAGATGACAGAACATACATGGATTTTTCATTTCAACTGACCAAATCATTCAACTCTAGAAGGAATAATTGAAGCTTTCAGGCGTGATCGTGATCGTTGACCCCTTGTTCTTGCTTCAAGTAGCTTGGCCTTTAAAGTGTTCTCCTTGGAATCTGGAGGTAATTTCGAAGATGACTCGGAAATGTCACAATCATGATTTGGTAGTTTTGCAGTCCATTGGCGTACTGGACTAGCACGACTCCTCCAAATGGAAGCCTGACCAGTATCATTATCAGGTTGCATATTCCCACTTTCTGATAACAAGTAGTGATTTCTGATTAAATTGTCAATCATGTAGTTTGAATTCAATTCAGTTTCTCCATATTTATTCTTTCTCCTAGAACTATTTTCTTCTGCTGCTTCACATTTTTCAGACTTCTGTGAGATGCTTATCTCACCAGGATTGCCTTGCCTGGTATTTGTCGGCTCAGCATCTTCAACCTGGTTTGACAGGGCTCGAGCCATCTGTTCTTCAAACTTCACTTGCAAACTGGATGGACTCAGACCTTTTGTCCTTTCAGACGACCCAACTTTTTTCTTTGCCGGCTTTTCCTTCATTGTTTCATCATAATGGTGTTCCACATATTCATTTTCTAGGGATTTTAGGTTAGATTCACTCGGTTTTGCTAGCTNCGAGCCATCTGTTCTTCAAACTTCACTTGCAAACTGGATGGACTCAGACCTTTTGTCCTTTCAGACGACCCAACTTTTTTCTTTGCCGGCTTTTCCTTCATTGTTTCATCATAATGGTGTTCCACATATTCATTTTCTAGGGATTTTAGGTTAGATTCACTTGGTTTTGCTAGCTCAAAACAGTTTGAATCACTACCTGCAGATTCATCTTCATCATTCTCATCTGGAGGAGCGCTAACAGCCACATTAAGTGGAATAGATTCCAGAGAATTTCTACGGATAGTGGGATCTCTTTGATCCAGATTACCCTTAGTCTTGTTACCACTTCTAGCTCGAAGAAAAGCCTCTATTTCCGAGCTCAATTTCTCCACGATTAACTTCTTTTCCCCTAAAGCGCTGTCAGGTTCTAGCTTCATCTGCATCCGTTCATCAAGCCACGATTCAGAAACGTGAAGAATTAAACGATCTTGATCAGCTCTTTCGGCCCAGTCCTTGTCATATTTTTGTCTCACTCCATGCAATTCTTGTTCATAATCTCTTATTCCCCATGCAAACTCATCGCATAGATCTTCCAATAACTTACTTGATTTCTTTTCTTTCTCCAGTTCTTTGGAAGTGCTAGCAAGAGTTGTTTTCACCTCAAAAAGTTCCCGAGCTAACTTTCTGTGCAGACTTTCTGAACGCTTTCTCAACTTCCTTTCATTTTCCAGTTCCTCCCTCAGAGTTTCTTATCGTCGTAACTAAGCTAGCTGCTCCTTGTTCTTTCTAATGATTGTATCCTCCTTAATCTGCTTCATCAAATCATCCATTTCTAGTCGTTCAGTTTGCTGCTCTCTGACCAACTCTTTAATCCGGGAACGAGCATTATCTAGCTCCTTTTTTAATGCCCTGACAAGTGACATATTGGACACGTGTTGTTCTTCCAGGGTCCATATACGATTCAAAACTTTTAACAGTTCTGTAGATGTTTTCAAACTCTGACTTGTCTCCCCTAACCTTCCCTTCAAGTCTATAGAGCTCGTAGGGGTAACAGCAGGGTTATAAGGCGTGATCTGCAATGGAAATCATAAGATAAAAACTGTTATTAAAATGAGTTTAGCAAAAGATGAATGATCTGAAAAGAAATTCAAGATTAAATCTTGTTCCGAATACTTTTATGGGATGATATGAAACCATGACAACAGAAAAAGATTATCAGATACCTCATCGTTCCTGTCTCATTTTCTTTTGATTTTTCACTTTTTCTTATTATAATACATCAGCAGACAGGCAAATATGACCTAAAAGAACTGTGAATGAGTACCATATCAGAATCTTAGTTGTTAGAGAATTGTACATGGACAAGAAAAGAGGACTATAGTACAATAATCATGCATATGATGAAAAATCAGAGAGAAAATGCGACTGAAAGAACTTTTACGCGTTTACGTCCCAATTGAGATTTGTAATAGTAGGATGGAGGGACCCTGTATCCTATAAAGATTGTTTAATATTGGGTTGGACAAGGTTATATTTAGTTCTGGTTCCAAGATAATCGAATAGAACCATGAACTCAAGGTTTTTTTTTTTTTTGAAGATATGAAACCAAATCAAACCGTTCGATTCTAGTTTGGTTTGGTTCTTGTTTCATTTCTTAAATTTTCAGACTTATACTATATCCATAAGTTAATAATATATACCTAAATAAAAAAATAAACATCAAACATCCAACAAGTTCAAATTACCAATTACCAAGATCACAAAAGTCCAAACTAATAAACAAAATATAGTCATAATTTGAATACACAAATCAGTTTTCATTCTCATGCAAAAGATTGTTTAATAAGTAATATCAATTATTCACTAAATCAGTTGCAGCAGTTTTCACGACACCCCCACAATAAAGGATGAACTATGCAAAACATTTAAAGTCCACTTTTACATGCAACCATTAACCGTTTAATAGTCCATGAATTTTTATTGGATTTTCCTCTATTTGTTTAGAACACAAATAATTCATCCAACAATCAAGGCAAAAAAATAGTTTAAAAACTTTTTTAAGTGATATCAAATTCATTTTTCGATCTTGAAAGAGTCTTATCCACGAATGTGACGAAATGTCGTGCCACATCGTGTAAATTGAAAAGGAGTGAAAGAGAAATGATTTAAATGAATACAAAATTAAGTAGTACACAATTAATGAGTTGACTCCAATTAATACAAAATTAGGGTCAACACTAATAAATATATATAAATAATAAAATTAAACATTAAATTTGGTTCTAATTCTCGATTCTAGAACTAGAACCGAACCAGAACCAAATGATTCTTGGTTAAAAGAACCAAAACCATTAATTTTTTCAGTAGAACCTAACCAAGCGGTTTGGTCTGGACATTTTGTCAACCGCTAGTTTAATAAATTTCAATGACAAGGAGATATTTACATAAGGTAGCACCTATTTTTGAACTAATGATCATCAAAACCTTCGCAATCAAAATATAGAACAAATGACATAAAAACAAAACACGACATTGAAACCATACAATATGAGAACTTTTCATATGTTACATCAGTTGCTCCTAAATATTGATTGACTAAATATATATTTCAACCAAACACAATTTCTCTCTGTTTTTTAAAATCTTTAGGCTTGTGTATCTTAAGGTAAATATGTTACAAGACCAACTAGGATATATATAAATGGCTGAACGTAGAATAAGATAGATGAATGCACGATAAACAAATAAGACATGCCTAAAAAATTATGACAACAATTTTTGCAGAAGATGGGCAAACATGGTCATAGAATAAACATTTTGGAAATTATTCTTAAAGAAAGTATAGATTAATGAGGAAATTATGTGGGTAGCCAAATATTTCGTTCAGAGTCACAGAAAAGTTCAGTGCAATGCCAAATGAGCTTATATGCATATTCTAAGCTATGCAGTGAAGTCAAGGTTCATGTCATTTTGACTGATTCCATCAATGAAGATAGGATCTTTCTGGTGAAAAAGGTTTTATAGTATATACGATTACACATGCAACCCCATTAACTAATATGATAAAAAACAAGAAATTCTAAGGCAGAGAAATACCTCCATTGAACCACTATAACTTGCCGGTGAAACAGGTTGTATAGCACGATGACTCCTTTCAATTGATCGATGATGTTGCATCAGTGATGCAGCAACTTGCCTCCTCAAACTGCCAGCACTTCCTGGCTGTTATCAGTTGTAAAGAGAAAATGTGAGTGAAAATTCACTCATCGTTTAAATTATCTGACGAATCCTCATAGACACGGGACAATATACGAAGTTAAACCACAATTCCGCGCCTCTCGCTGCACCCTCTACGCAATCCGACGTTAGAATATTTGAGCTAATTACAGTTAATCCAAACTCAGTAGAAATGTAATCCTACTATGAATTATTCACATCCAGAAAACCACTGGTAAGTGCTGACAACTTGTAAGGAGAAAAGAAATTAACAACAAATCCAATAAGCAGAAGTAAAAGATTAACACAAACAGATGTTATGAAGTTTAATTATGTCCTTGGGATCAAACTAAGCACGACAAGTATATACTGAAAACAAAAAATATATATATAATAAATAAATAGAAAATCTTTACAAAACTATTGTAATTAGATAAAAAAAAGAACCACTAATTGGATTGAACATACATGACCATCAAAATAAACAAATTGTCTTGTTCTAAAAAGAATTAGATAATCTAGAACCCAGAAAATAAGTCACTAAAAATAACAAAACTTTGATCAAAATTACGCATCTAAAGCACACTCAAATATTAAAATTAGCATTTTTTTTTCAAGAATCCTTTTAACTTTATAAAAGATTAAAGAATAAAAAAGAATTTTTTGATCTTTACCTGGTCAGGTGAACAAGGTGAAGGATCATGTGGTTCAAGACTACCCTTATCCTTGTAAGGCTGGTGGTGGAGGCGGCGGAGGCGCGGCGGTGGAACACTAACACCCTGGTGCATTTTAGAAAGTGGCAGCTTGTAGTGCTGCAATTCCCAAAAAGTAGCAGCAAGTTTTCTTGAAGAAACACAAGGAAGAGTAAAAGCAGTGTCTTTAAAAGTGCTATCTTGCACTTGAGCTCCACCAGCATGTGGAGGAGCGGCCTGTATTTGGAGTTGAAATTCTAATTGTTTTAGTCTCCAATAGGGCACCACTGGGGTGGTGTGTCCCCCTCTTTTACTCAATTTTCTCAACTTTTCCCCTAAATTTCCTTCCTTTTCTGCTGGCCCTTGCACGCTTTTTTCTCCCCTTTTCATCTCTCTCTCTCTAGACTACAAAAAAATTATTTCTTTTTTTCTCTTTTCCACTTACTTGCCTTGCCATCTTGCTTAACTTGCTGTTGCTTTTGGTTTTCCAGTAATTTCTGACTTATTTTACTACTTTCTTACCCCTTTTTTTTTGTTTTGGGTGAATTTGGGTTGTGTGCCGCGTTTTTCTTTCCGGTTTAGACTCAAGACTCCATGGTTTTGCAACGAGGGTAGAGACAATCATTCCTGAGGGACCTATTTTGGATTAGTACACATTCTTTATCTCGAGTGCATACCCATCTTTTTACCATGGCTTGGGTAAGTTTTTATCAGGTCAGTGCTCGATGGAACTCGAATCACTTGCTATCGCTGTCTTGTGATTGTACTCAAATTAGAAGAGTGACAGATTTTTTGAGTTTCGTATTTTGTTGTTTCCAATCGCATAAATAAATAGTTTAAATTAAAGAACATTGATTATTTTCCATGCTCACTTCTTTTTAATATCACTTTTGAAAAATGAGATGTGAAGTATGTCAAGTGTGCAAAGAGCAAAAGATTCATGAATTTCAGTGACTTCTCTAGAACAATAAGAAAACATTTATTATTTTTCACAAAAAAAATTGATACGAGATTATTGTCTACCCAATTTTTAAATTTTATTTATCGGTAATATATGAGAAGATCATTCAGAACTTCCCTACTTTTCATAAAAAGGGGGAAAATGTAGATCTCCAAGAACAAAACGCTCACAATTTCAACTAGTATAATCTTATCTGTGATTTGTTCAACGACAATCTTGTGCCTGTTTGTCAATTCAATTGCTTCGAGTTCACTTCAAAAATCATTTTCCGTCGACATTCTAGATGTTATTAATAAAATCTATAAAATAAGACATCAATTAATTCATTTTACCAGAAACAGATATGGTAGCCAAATAGTCTAATATACTATTGTAAAGTGGACAAATTTTTAGCAATTTTCATTTTCTAATGTTATATAATACATCGTCAGAATACTCTTTTATGGTATCAATTTCGATATAAACATTCTCAATTTAACATTATACAATTTAAATCACCATATTTGACAATCATTATAATGAAATTTTTGGGAAAAATAAGTTTTAGAATAGTGAGTTTTTGGAGAATGTGTATTTTTAAAGAATGAAAAGATTTTGGATTTACGTTCAAAATATTTTATTGTGCGAATATATAGTTGAAAATGAGTTTGAAAAAAAAAAGATTTGATTTAATGGATGTCAAACGTGGACTAAATCTCAAAACATATTATAATAACTTCAAATTAGTGACTTGACTTTGAGTAAAAAAGGTTTTATAAGAAATTTAAAAAAAAAGTTTGAAGTTAAATAAATAAAAAGTCTTCAAATCAGAAAAATTGGGTTCCCAGTAAAGTCCATTGGACTAACAGGTACTTTTGGGCCTTCACGACTGACAAGGTATAATCCTACCTACCTTTATAATTGGGTCAAAATTGGGCCTCAGGCCCAATGAGTACTTTAGTAAACATTGTCACACTTTTTCGAGTCATTTCTCCAATCCTAGAGGATGCCGTCGTATTCGGAGTATCATTCCCTAAAACTTTTTAGAATTGAGAACTATGTGTCAATCGCTCAAAATTAATTTGATCTCAAGAAGTAAATTTTGATTTAAATTAAGATTTAAAACTTTATATGAAAGATAACACATAATAAAAATAGCTTTTAGCATTAACAAATTTCCGATTTGAACTTTAAAGGATGGTATTTCAATTTTCTCATATTGTTCATTATAGTTGTGACTTTACCGTGAAGAAATTCTGACGGAGACTATAATTAATATTGTAAAAAAAAAAAAACAATGTGTGTTGTATTTGATTAGTAGAAAGAAGAATTATGCAAAGACGTCATACTTAAAAGCAGGGGCGGATACAGACATTTTGAGTTAGGGGGCACAATTAAATCATGTACAAATCGAATACATTGTTCTTGGTTTTTCAATGATTCATACTTGACGAGACAATGCAGATTTATATTTAAAAAATATTTCTTTATTATTATTTTGCTAATCATTTTCATCAATGTGATTTCGAAGAGTCATTTTATTAA
>CAIGRP010109943.1:0-25207 GCA_903798385.1 Fraxinus cuspidata
TTGTCTCCCGTGCTTTTCCGTGCAGTCCATCCGGTTTCACTAAAGTCGCTTCAAATAAATCGGTACAAGTAAAGCTTTAGTTCAACATAGAACCGCAGCCAATTTCCGGGTGAAGTACTTCCTTGAAAAGTTTCATACAAGTCAGTCAATACTTTGGTAATGAGTTTCTAAAAAAACTCAAGTGACTAAAATGATAATTCGTTCAAAGTTGGGAGACCTCCCATTGCAAAGCAAGGGTTTATTATCCAAACTTTTATTACTCAAATGCAGAAATCCTTCGGGATTCTTTGTTAAAATGAATAGTCAAACAATGTAGTTAAATAAAAATCATTTTCTCAAGGTGAAATGGCCTCAATAAAAAAATACAATAAATAAACTTTATCAAATGTCTAAAATATCCATGTGTCTAAAAGACCCAAACACCCTTTCAATCCAATCAAATTCCCCAATTCATCCCCCCAAACACCCTTTCAATCATATCAACGTGCTCTCAGCCTCCCCATGCTTGCTATCCTAAAATCTTGTTATTCGTCATATTTCTCACCTATCTTCTCCAATATTTTGAGCATTTGAACAAGAATTTTGGTTTTTATATTAACTACATTGAAATCTATATTATATTTGAAGAAAAAAGAAATGTATTTTTGAAAATGTCATGTACATTGGTCATTTTATTATTGAATACAGTATGAAATAATGTTTAAGCTATTTTTTTCACAGTTGGTGTATTTCTGTATTGTCCGCAACTATTGGACAATCTGTAGTACATAACGACACTCCAACCGTTTTATGTGGTGTAGAACGACACTACTGTCGTTATCTTCTACGTAAAATGACAATACAAATATTATCTGTTATGATCTGTTCGTTCTTGATATACAATGTGATTAGTTTGATAATTTAAATATAATAGCTATTTTCATATTACTTTGATATATACTTAAGTAAACTATTTAACTTTTTTATTTTATTTGCAATTATGGATTCTGTAGAAATAATATGGGTACATGTATTCTATTTTGTTGAGTTTAAAAAGACAGGAAAAGGCAAATGGACATGGAGTTATGTAGGGAATGCTGAAAAAAATGTGGATATTCTTTATGTTCCAACTAGCATTTCATATATAGAGTTGTACAACAAAGTGCAAGAACTTGTTAACGTGGATTCAAAGTTATATGAAATTGAGATGATGTCTCTTAACACTGGTATGTCTAAGTTTTCNTTAAAAAGACTGAAAACGGCAAATGGACATGCAATTATGTAAGGCATGTTGAAGATAAGACAGCACATATGCGGCTTTTGTAGTGAGACGATGTACTGCTTTTGTAATATTGAAAAAGGATGGCGGTGTCAAGTTACGATGTACTACTTTTGTAATTTTGAAAAACAAACTATTTATAATGTTTGGAATGAGGGATTTTGTTATTGTCTTAGACTCGATAAAGCCATAATGACAATTATACTGTTTTTTTTGTTAGAATAAAACATCATTGGTGCTATAACGAAATTTGTGCTGTTTCAAAACAATAACGACAGTTGTGTCATTTTCTTTTTTCATGTTGATTAAGTAATGAGCATATCTCCCCAATGCTGTAAGCGACATGTCCACCCTGCAACTTAAATGAGTTCAACTTATTGATTATCGTGGCTCGGACGGGTCATGGCTTGTTATACTCGTGTTTAGAGACAGAACGACACAAGTGTCGTTTTGCTACTTTTCTAATGTAACGACCTCAAGTATTTGACCCTCAACTTAAGAATCCCAAAATGTTGATTACGTGACAACTAACGATAGAATTGATTTAGAATATATGGTATCAAATGGTGAAATCACAAGTCTTCTCTAAATTCGTTTGAAAGTATAAATAATGAGTATATCTCTCGAATGCTGTAAGTGGCATGTCCACCCTACAACTTAAATGAGTTCAACTTATTGATTATCGTGGCTCATACTCGTGTTTAGAGGCAGAAAGGAAAGGCACTTGTGCTGTTCTGTTGATTTCTCCAATATTTTGCTACTTTTTCAGCGAAACGACCTCAGTCATTGGACCCCCTAACTTAAGAAGGCCGAAAATGTTGATTATGTGACAACTAACGGTGGAATTGATATAGAATATATGGTATCAAACAGTGAAATCACAAGTCTTGGTGTAATTTCGTTTGAAAGTATAAGTAATGAGTATATCACCCCGAATGTTGTAAGCGGGATGTCCACCCTTCAACTTAAATGAGTTCAGTTTATCGATTATCATGGCTCGGACAGGTCGTGACTCATTATACTCGTGTTTAGAGGCAGAACAGCACAAGTGCCGTTAAACGGCACTTGTTCCGTTTTGTTGATTTCTCCAAAATTTTGTTACTTTTCCAGCGGAACGACCTCAAGCATTGGACCCCCTAACTTAAGAAAGAAGAAAGTGTCGATTATGTGACAACTAACAATGGAATTGATATAGAATATATGGTATCAAACGGTGAAATTACAGCCTTGGTTNCACTATGTTGTTAGCGGCATGTCCACCTTGCAACTGAAGTGAGTTTATCTTATCGATTATCATGGCTCGGACGGGTCGTGGCTCATTATACTCGTGATTAGAGGCAGAACGACACAAGTGCCGTTAAAGGCACTTGTTCCATTCTGTTGATTTTTCTAATATTTTGCTACTTTTTCAACGGAACTATCTCAAGCATTGGACCCCCTAACTTAAGAAGGCCAAAAATGTTGATTATGTGACAACTAACGGTGGACTTGATATAAAATATATGGTATCAAACGGTGAAATCACAAGTTTTGGTCTAAATTCGTTTGAAATGGTGATTATGTGACAACTAACATTCGTGTCGTTCTCGTAGATCTTTAAATTAAGGGCATCAAAACTTTAACTACAACAACATTTAACTAAATCTACGGATCAAAGTTATATCGTTTCACATAAATGCATAAGTGTCATTATCATGGACAAGTTATTTATTCTTGGGGCATGTATGGGTTGTGTATGCTTATAGTCATGTTTATGGACAGAACGATACAAGTGTCATTCTCATAGACAAGTTATATTTCGATAACAACACTTGAATCGTTCTTTTAGAACTTTTCATCTCAGTAATGATACAAGTGTCATTCTCAAGGACCTTTTCATCCCCTAAACGACACTTGTACCATTCTCTTTTCAATTTAATAATAGCACAAGTGTCGTTCTAATGGACAAGTATATTTACAAACATAATGACAGTTATATTGTTATAATAGACGTTCTCATCTCAGTAACAACACAAATACCATTCTCATGAACACATTTACAAACTTACGATAATTATACCGTTTTAATAGGCGTTCTCATCTCAGAACGGTACAAGGACCGTTCTTGTTTATAGATAAATCGGCACAAGGGCCATTTTTTATTTCAGTTGCTACTTATAATCGTGTTTACAAATAGAACGACACAAGGGCCATTTTCTTCTAAGTAACGACACTTGTGTTGTTCTGTTATTTTCTCCTATATTTTGATTTGTTTCTAACATAACAACCTCAAGCAATGGACACGTGATAAAGAACTATTGAAATTATATAATGGACTCTTATAAGTAAATAACGGCACGTGTGCTGTTTTCAAGAACGTTTACATTTCAATAACGGCACTCGTATCGTTCTCATGGACGCTTATAAATCCAGTAACATCACTTATGTTGTTCTCATGGAAGCTTATAAGTCCTGGAATGGCACTTGTATCGTAATCATGAACGCTTTTAAACATTTAACTTACTTAATATAACTTAGAGAATATTTGTTATTTTATATTTTCTAACAAAGATAAGAAACAATCAATTTTCCTTACAATAATTCTGATTCTATTTATTCCTATGCATTGTGCTTACACACTTAACACTAATGATTATCTATAATTTGAGCAACAACGAACTTTAGTAGAGACACAGATCCTGAAGACTTCTCAAAAGTTTAATTATGAATGTGCCCCGTGATGAGAACCCAACTCTATGACTTTTGCACGGATATGTAGTTCAAACATTCGCTGGAAAAACTATAATAACCTAATGTCTTCATCATTACTTTCCCAATGAGCTATAATCAAACAACTCACTCTAAGGACTTCATTGACTTGAATCTCATTCAATGAGCACTTGATATACAAGTTAAAATAAATCATCTTAAATGAGTAATAATAGAAAGACAATGAATAAAAGAAACTAAAATCTAAAAAGATTGAATCAAATCTATTGACATCAATAAAGAGAAATAACATCAGCTCCAACTTCTTTGTCAACATCAACCATGGCCCGTCAATGTTGAAGCATTAGAATATCCAACCAACACATAATATTGTAGCAAATGTCCAAGAATTAATCAATCCTTAACGAGCTAATACCAAGCAAATAAACAAAAAACTCTCAGAGGAAACAAAGAAAATAATATAAAACTAGAGATCTCAATGTCTATATCTTGTAGTGTTGTGTTTCCCCACAAAAGATGTGTTTTTCATGTTTAGGAATTCAAAATAAACTTTCGATAAGATACAAGAGGTGTCCTTCCTACTTCTGTTCTTTGCTTAAGTAGTTAGAGGTAGGATTTTCCTGCCACTGATAAATCCTGCCCATATTTTTCACTCGAACAAAAAGATACTGTAGCAAGGCTTTTACCTTACTTACTTTTAATAACTTTCAATCTTTCCTCCAAAAATTCAAACCTTAATCCACATCCAAACATCCATGTACATATCTTCTCTATACAATTGATTAACTTAACTCCAACACCCTCCAAATACCCCATCCAAATTAGTGAACTTCAATAATCTAAATTCCTACTACAATAACTGCTCCTATTGCAATAAGGAATACAAAATAAACATCAAAAAACTCAAATTTACGGCTAAAAGAGAACTAATATGAAAAACAAATCACTAATCCATTACATCATGTATTTACAATTGATATCAAAACAACAAGGGGACTTCATTAATAAGTTTTATTAGTAATTTCTTTACCATGTTATTGCTACAATTTTTTTTAATAACAATGTATTAGATGAACTCCTCATTAGCCCATTATCTTCAAAATTCCATGTGTCAAAAATTCATCAATGTTAAAAAAAAAACTCAACTAAAATTATACAAATAAACTATGAAATCGTAAATAATCCATTTTTTTATACTTTTCATGTCATTTCTACTCCAATTGAAGAACAAAATCACATTTCAAAATGAAGAAAAATTGAAGGAAAAAATACATTTTTAGTATACCAATTTGTAACAAAGAGAGATTAAGTAGTGTGAAATAAACTTGAATGGAATAAGAAATTTTTTTTAATCTTGAAATGCACAAGAAATTGAGGTGAAGAAGTAGACGTTAGTATTAAATTTAGAGAAAATAGTTTCACAGTGAAATTGAGAAGAAGAAAGAAGGAGGTGAAAATGAGGGAAATTTGGTGAATACTTTACTATTAATATATGAATTTCTTTTTAACCCATCGTCTTCAAAATCCCAGCTGTATCAAAAATTCATCCACATTAAAAAAAGAACTCAACTAAAACTAAATTAAATATACAAGTAAACTGTGAAATCATAAAAGATGCCTTATTTACACTTTTTCATTCTAAACCTATACCAATGGAACACAAAATCACATTTCAAAATGAAAAAAAAAAATGGAGGAAAGAATTACATTTTTTGTTGTAATAGCTCTTACCAAAGAGAGATGACGTGATGTGAAATAAACTTGAATCAAAGGAAAATATTTTGATAATCTTGAAATATATTGAAGGTGATGAAGACGGTTTTAGAATTCAAATTTGGGGAATTGGGTTTCAAAGTGAAAATGGAGAAGAAAAAAATATTTTAAATTTTTTTATTTTGTTTTAATGTTGGTTAAAGGCAATTTATCCAAATCCATTTTCCAACCACACTATTTGGCCAAATTTCCCAAATCTTTCTCTGCAAATTCTTTCCCGCGCTTTACAGTCTCCGATCGATGGCTCCCAAATCCGACAGCACCGAAGGTAATAATAGATACACAAATGGGCATATGCACCACGAATACTGTTCTTCAGTTTATAATTACAATCAAACCCTGCATTGAACTGTGGATTTATTCTCGCATATTTATTTTCAGGAATCGTGCTCAACTTCGTCAATGAGGTGTATTTCAACCATTTTTCTAACATTTCTACGATGTAGTTATAAGTTTTCTTCACAAATCATTTCAGAATTTTGTTAGTTTATTCCATTAAATTCGTGAACGTCATTACTCAAAACACTTTGGAACCTTTTTAGCTCAACATCTATACATCTTTTCTCCAATCAAACTTAAAAAAGACAATTAAATTTCTCTTGAAAAAGAATAATGCTATTAAACATGATGATGGAAGGCAACCATTATCCCTCACATTTATCTCTCTCCTCCCCCTCTCACTCTCATAAAAACTGAACTATTGCCACATAATCGATGTTCCATAATCGCAATGATAATGTCTCGAGAAATAATTATTCTATTCCTTTTTTTTTTCCTGAGTTAGGCTATACGAAATATTTATAAAGTTAATAGTGTAGGGAATATTCTTGTTGACTTGATTATATGAATATGCTGTGTTCTCTGTTTCTATTACTTGGTTGGGGATTTTTTCACTGTCTTACTCTTCCTTTTATGTGGGGCAGCAAAATTAGCCATTGAATTCCCAGAACATGGTGATTCGTTACAAAAGTTTAATCTCAAAAAGGTTGCAGTGCAAAAACCTTTGGATAATCTTGCTGATGGTGGGAAAATATCATTAAAGAGTATGGCAAGAAGAAAATATACCTAGCTAGGCAGGACCAGTTTGACATTCCAAAAGCAAAGAGCTTAATCAGATGAAAGAAAAGAATTCCAAACTGCGAGAATGAAAGAAAAGAATTCCAAACTGCAAGAACAACTCAATGAACAAAAAAAAGCTATTGTGGTACAGCTTACTGCAGTTTGCATCTATGTTGGTTCAGTTGAAAATACCTTCCCTGTAATTTTATGAATTTATTTATGACGTTGTTAAGTTTCATGAGACTATAGTTTCGTAACCCCTTGGAATTGGCCTTGCAACAGGTTATGTGCAAAAAGGCGAAAAATAGTGCGGTCTCAAAGTTCTGGTGGTGAGAGAAGTACACAGTCAAGGCTACCTGCATGGAGTCAATTGCAATCTATCTTTTCTGTTCTTCATTGCTAATATCGTGTAGCTTTTGGGGTTGTTACTTTGATGAGATTTTGCTTTTTGAAACCTAGAGGTGATGGTTCCATTTTCTAATGTGGTCTGCATGAATGGCGATTGCAAAGATAAAAGGTTTGCAATCAACTTTGACATTGGAGGAGGTGCAAAACAAGCCAAGGTTGGAAAAGAGGTAGGTGTTGCAGATATCAAATTGAGATGTTCTCTGCTGGATGACAGGAACAAATTATACATGACATTGTAATTCTTCACAGTTAAAGCAAATGGAGGAAAAGTTGATTAAATTGAGGCAGGGAGTTAATCTGGTGAGTCCAGGAGCGAAAAGCTGTGGAGAAGATGTATATGGATATAGAAAATCAATGGAGAAGACGGAAGAATATGTTCAAAGATATATGGGATGAAATAACTGAGAATTCCACCAAGAATCCTAAAGAATTTAAGGTGTTTTCTTAGCTCGTGTTCTATGAATTTCAATTCTGTATGTTTCTTTTATGACAAGCACTTCTGTATCTACAAAAGGAACTTGGGATTGAGGATGATGAAGATGTTGGTGTGAGTTTGCAGTCTTTTGGTGATCTAGTGCAGCATGGAAAGAGGCAAGCTCGAGCCCACTGGGATTTTATAGCTAGTGTTACAGTGTAGTCGAATACAGTCAGAAACCAGTTTAACCATTTGCAAGGTATAAACTGTTGATTGTGTTTATACGTCTAAAAGTTTACGTTCTTAAAACACAATGAATGGTTGCTTTCCATAGCCTTCCTTTGATTGCATCGTACACATGAAAATTCTCTTCTTTCATCCCGATAAAATTTGCCATGTATTTTTCGAGCCTGTTTAGCAATTCTCAAATGATTGCTGCTGCTTATAAGCACACTTCTGCTGATAATGATCTAATATTTAGTTTTTTTTTTAAGTAAAATTTATAACTTTTTCAGATTTGTCAATAAGCACCAAAACAGAAACAGAAGTTGGGGACTCCCCAATCCAAACTTAGTCACTATTCCAATTGAAAGCATTCTTCGGAATGGTGTGATCTAAGGCATAGAATATAGATGTAAATTCGTTCATCATTTTCATTGTTGACAAATGCTAATAAATAGAATTATTCAGATTGAAATCGAAATCTAAGAGGAAATTGAATAATTCTATGCTTTAGATAAAAAAATTATGAACTCAAAAGTGCACCGAGCAAACCAACACATAGAATTTGAGAAATCCATGGTCAAATAACAGAAAAATCTAGAAACACAATATGCTGGCATAACCTATAGTATTACAGCAAAGCTCAAACAATTGGTTATAGTACAATCTGCTATGTCAGCGGTCATAGGTCCGCCTGGTCCTTATAGATATCGGACTCTTTTGAATGTTCAAATGTTCTTCACCCTGTGCCCTGAATTCATCAGCAAAGTTTACCTGAGAATTGGCGGTCCTCGACTCCAATGCCAGTCGAGCTTGAGATCCGAAAGGATAAAACGTGTGAGATGAACATTGAGGATTTCTGCTGCTCCCTTCTGGCACCTCATCTTTAATGTTGGAATGTAAGTTATAAGCATTTGATAATGGTGTTATACTTCCATGTTCATTTTCATCAAAAACTATCTCCCTCTCTGATGGCTGTGCCTGCCTCTTTTCATCGAATGACATGTTAGTTTCCTTCACATTGTCATCTACTGAATCCAAACTAGATTCAGACGGCGACCTGCTAAATTCCGTTCCATTCTCATTCTGCTTAAACTGCTCCACACGTAAACTTCCATCTTTATTTTCCAAGTCATGGTTCTGAAATGAACGATTTTTCTCAAATTTCAGTTGAACTTGTGTATCATCATCGTTTTGAAGTCTAAATGTCACAGGTTCGAGCTTAGCTGATACCTTCCTGGGACGAAGGTTGGGACTACTCGGGTCATCGGGATCAGTTGATTCCGACCGAGAGAGTTCAACCGCCGCTCTTGCAGCCTCTGCAGCATAAGCTGCTGACTCAAAAGCTGCTTGGGCTGCATCAGCCACATCCTTGTACTTCTTCCTCATTTTTACTGAATCCGAGAAATCTCCGACCCTTTCTACTTCTTCAGGCTGTGCCGGTGTGGACAGGCTTTTCTGCATCTGCTGATTCTCGTCTGAATCCAGAATCCCCTGAGAAGCACCAAAAGAGCATAATTTAATGTTCATAAATGATCAAAAAATGAATAAACATTTCCCCATTAAAAATTGCATACCACTCTAGTGGCTGATAGAGTCTCCTCAATTTGAAAAACAATGTTATGCTCTGACGCAATCGCCTTAACAACCTCCATTTTGTTCTCCAAGCTTGGCATTCTAGTTGACATCTTTCGTATAATCTGCACATAAGAATAAAAACATTAGAAACTTAACGTCTTATTCATCTCTCTTAAATATATGATATCGTGGCCTGCCTGAGGATTAACTCCACAATTGTTGCGCAATTCAACAGCGCGAGCTGCAAATTCTTTCCCATATCGTGATATGAAAATCGCTCGAATCTCTTGAAGTTCTGGGAATTCACCACATCTTATAGTGGCATAAATCAAGCTTGATGCAGCTTCCTTCAATTCATCAGGACATACTCTAAAAGACAGAACAAAATACCCTATTACCAAAAACATAGAACATTCAAAAGAAATTGAAGAACTCAAAGAAGGAAGAAGAAACCAACTTTTCTTGTTCAATGAGGTTGATTCTCTCTATCAACAGATGGCAATAACTCTCTATAATAGTATACACGTCCAACATATTCTGCTCCTTTATCACTTGCTCAACCTACAAACCATTATTCAAAATAATAACAACAATTTAATAGTGAAAAAACAATAATTAAAACAAATATTTCTTATATTCAAGTTCAACTAGATTCTTGATGAATGTCAAAGAAAGGCTTTAGAAATTAGAAAGATTACCCTTAGAAGAGCTCTATCATGGTGGCCAAGGTTAAGAAGCTCAACCACATCAGAGCGGGCAACCGAGCAGCGAGCATGGCGCTGGTTCTTGAGCACAGAAAGGCGGGATAAGGCGAGGTTCAAGGTGGCTTTGCATTTGGATGTTTTGAAGCTCTTTCGAAGTAAAGCATCTAATTTCCTTCCCATGTTTCTGATATCAACTTTTTTTTCTTCAAAGAAAGTGTAATTTGGGTATAGCAGTGTGTGCAGAACGATGGTATAAGATTACAAACGAGCCTTGCTCGTTTGAACCTTTGTTGAAGACGAAGTTGGAAGACTGGACTAATCTTTGTGTGCGAACATATATAATATTATGCGTGTTCTAATGCAGCGTTGAAATAAGCGTGTGAGGATTTTTCTTCTTATTGAAATTTTACCATAAAAGAGGCATGACATTAGTCATAGCAAGAATTGCAAAAATTGTCCCTAACATAATTGGCCTTATTGTAACTTTGTCTCTAACTTACTTTTCTTTTTCCTTTTTTCCTTGAGTAATACTACTTAGCACTATTGGCATTAAAATATCAATCTAGCGGCGCTAATATGGTATTAAACTAGAGATTTAATTAAATGAATGACGCTACTTGTACATAAGGAGTTACATAATGTTTTATATAGAGATGGGATATTAAAAAGAAAGTAAGAAAGCTTTTTTTATTTAATTGAAAAAATTCTGACTCAATCATATTTCATCACATTATGGGTGTGTTTGAGCCACATTATTTTGAAAGAATGTATTTTAGAATAGTAGATTAATGAAAAATGTGTGGTTGAAAAAGAAAAAAAAGTTATTAATGTGATGGAAAATATTATTTTATTAAAAAATGTGTAGTTGAAAATGAGTAGAAGAATGATAATTATATTTTTAATATGACTCAAACAGGGGCTATATGTGTAAATCATTATTTACATGTACTACAACCATGATTAAATAAATCACTTAATTTTATTTATTTATTAAGTCTATCATTTAACGTTACCTAAACAGATACTATAGAACCAGTTGTGCTAGATACAATTATTCAACTTTTGATAATATCTATCCTAATTGTACGGTTGTGGTCTATTTAATTGTTAAAAGGTCAACATTTTATTCATAGGGGAGTTATATCCTCGTAACTAATTAAATTATATATAAAATAAAGGAAATAGGTATCAAAAAAAAGGTCAAACCTTGAAATTAGAATTTATGTTCTTGCTGAACGAGGTAGACCCATTAGGAACCAAAAAGTGTAACATAGAACACATATTATCCAAAAGGTGAAGGCTTTCCCACCCGAGTGAAGAAGTTTTTTGAAATTTACTTTATTATTAGAAGGGTAAAAAGGCAGCCTATCTCACTAATAAGAAAAAAATGATGAGATAGGCCAGAGGTAACTTGTTTCTAAATCGGTCGACGAAGAATCAAGAGATCTTATCGAGTGCGGACTTGGATCTCGAATTACGATGTAAAATGGGCCAGAAGCGATAAACAATCACAATCAAAGCTTGACTGCAACAAAGCACGAAAGAAAGAGCCTTTGCCATTTGAGCAATGAGTCATTATTAGGATGTTTTTTAAACGGTCAAAAGGTTATTTAAATGTTTATGAGGGGAAAAAAATGCCATAAACTGAAAGGTTGGAGTAATGCTGCTAAAATAATAAGTTAAAGGACAAAATTGAATAAGGTGGGGAAATTAGGTATTAATAGTTCAAATTTCCTTAATTGACCAGCCAACGCCCATCCAACGAACTCAAAGTCAAGCGGTCCATTTGAACAAGTCCTAACGTAATTTAATAACTTCTTTACTTATTAATTGAATTTAAAGTATTTACAAAACATTTTAATTGTATCTAAAGTACTCAATTTTTTCTAATTATCGAACATGTTTTTTGTTAAAAAATTAATTTCAACATTTTATTAATTTGTATATATTATTTTTCAAAAATGTAACAGTCAAATATATATTTTTACGTTATTTCAACAGCGAAAACTGTTATTAAAGTCACACGTAATATTAATGATAGATTGAACATTAAATTGCTGAATTTGTTTGGGCGAAATTTCCAAGCGCCTTCCGAACAATGGACCGTACATAATAACATTCCAAAGTGGATCTTTCAAGAAAAATACTGAAAATTTACATGTGATTTCGTAGTAATGTTAGATTAAAATTATTCTTGATTACACAAAATTACTCCAAAATATTTTGAAGATGGACACCGTCACCGTATGCAGGCAAATGAAAGGTCAACATAGCTAATTCACAAGAAAATGCCATCCAAGTTCAGATCAAACACTCAAAAAGTCGTATCCCTACTCGATTCAGGCTGATTTATTCTATGACAATATTACCCTTGTGAACATACTCGTTAGACCACCTCTTAACTCAATTAGTGGTCAGCATAGCATATTACTCAACCATACACTACGATCCATGATTATGCTCTAATTAACTTTTCTAGCATTCAGCCCCGTATTCAAGTAGACAAGTCATGTCCAACTCAACCAGAATCAAATTATCTCAAACTAATCGAATAAGTTAACAATTAAATTGTGTTACGAAAGTTTATTATTCATGTGATACACGAGATGGTGTGTATTAATTCAAGTGTTGGTGGTTTAGTGAAAAGGGGGATGGATAAATGAGTGTTCGTTGTGAGTTCCACGAAATATATGGATGAAAAATAATTTTACTGATAATGAAGCGTTTATAAAGATTAGCCAAAAATGGGCTCAACCTGTCAGCCCAAGATTCAGTGAGCATGGTGTCAAGCCTGGCATTTCTAAAGTAAATGTGAACCCTGGACCGATTCATACCATCATTCTTTTCTTATAAGAATGTTTCTACACAATGTTCAGACTTCACGTACGTGAAAGGAACGGTGCAACTCATTTTCTAGCTAAAAACTTATTTACATTGTAATTTTTTAAGCCCGGACAAAAATGCACCAAGGCCAAAGGATTATTGCAAGAACAAGATTTGCAATAACATGAAGAGATCAATAAATGGGTACGGGTCTTTGTCAAACCCACGGACTAAAAAAATAAAACCACAGCCACTGTCTAATACAAATTTTACCCTGGAAGCTGCAATCTATATGATTGGATCTTGTCTTGACTTTTGACTTATCTTTGTGTAATGGAGTTCTCCATTCAAGTATTAACCCCCATTCAGAGATGCAGAGACTGATGTAACATTGGCTATCTCCAGAAATTTCACAAGCATCAAGTTCTAGCTGATGATCTGATGACCTAGCAGAGTCAAACTTGAGTCTCCATTCTGATTTAATCTCCAAGTACCCCTTTGGCATCACTAAACCCCGTAGCACTCCTAGATATTAAAACTAACTCTTCATTCTTTAAAAAAGGATGAATCTCTCAAAGCCAAAGAGTAAGTAAAAGAGACGCACGAAAATGACAAACTTTTCTTATTGTGTGTTTGAGCCACATTATTTTGAAAGAATGTATTATGAAATAGTAGATTGATGGAGAATGTATAGTTGAAAAAGAAAGAAAAGTTATTGATGTTGTGAAAAATATTATTTTATTGAAAAATGCGTAGTTAAAAATTAGTAGAAGAATGAAAATGAGAATTTTAATGTGTACCAAACAGGAGCTTAAATCCATCCTACTTAGTATCAATCATGCGATTTTGAAGATTAAAATCGTAAATCAGATTAAGAATACTAGATTCGGCCATAATTAGAAACAAAGTGGTGCTATCATTTGTTAATTACAGTGTCAATAATAGTATTGCGTATCACAGGTCATCTAAGACGAATGAAAATGGATAAAGATACTAAAGTTAAAGAACAAATTCTTCGAGAACTCCTAAAATCCTCATGTACACTCTCTCCAGTAGGAATGTGTTTAATATTACGAATCATAGAATCAAGATTTGACAGCTGTGTTTACTTAACTGCAGATACAGCAAAAGCAGCTATAGCTACAACAATGTGAAATTTGAAGAAACATATCACAACAGCAAAACATACCTTACATATCAATCAAGCTCAGTAAAGGGAGACTCAAAATGATTTAGCCATCGTAACAATAAAAATATTATTTATACGACACTTTAAACATAACCCAATATGATCGTTGACCATCGATTAAAATTGAACATAATTCAATCTTCAAATTATATTTACAACCAAATTTTAACACTCAAGCCAACTATGTACCTTGACCAAAACTCTAGCCTACGGTTAGCAAAAGATTCACAACAGTGGCAACTTTTTCTCACCTATAAATGAATGGAAGCATCCAAATGATTTAACAACAGACCAGGGAGTCAGTTGAATCACTCAACACTGTGAACTCTTATGGTCCAAGCATGCTTAAAAAAAATCTTCATCTTCTCACAATTCCTTCAAACTAGATGGTTGAACCACAATGGTGATCCAAACAAAACTCAGTGAATTGACATAGAGAACATTAAACTTCCATAATCCCTATGCAATCAGATTATAATATCTTCTATTCAGCCATATATTGGGCCCATCCAGTCAAAAAGTACAATTTTAGTGAAATGCAAAAGAATGCAAGAACCCAAAGCAAATGGCATGAAAATCAAACGGTTGACAAAACCTTCAACTACCAACCAGGAAATACATTGGAACGAACTAGAGGAACATCCATAAATATTCGGAACCATGGGCAGTGAATGTTAGCAACCCATTTTGTCATCTAAAATAACCAATGTAGGAAAAAAATGAAAATAGGGGTTACTTACTGGAGTTGCAGATGCGCAAGAGTGAACCCTATAAGCACAAAAATGCATGTAAATAACCAATCTTTGAGATATTATTTAAGAATGATTTCTTCTTAACAAATAAAAAAATTAAAACAAACTGGATCACTCACAGAAGCAATTTCTCACTTCAAAGCAGCATCTGAACACCTCCAGAGCAAACAATCCTCCAGCATAACCAAACATGGATCAGACGCAGTGCAACCTTATTAGATGCATACAACTAAGATAGAACCAACTACTGTCTAAATAAAAACGTCACAACATGAAATCTAATTGCGAAAGAAGATTTAAGCATGTGCAATCATGTATTCTTTGCGCGTTCTGGACAATATATGAGGGTAAAATGACGCAAAAAGAAAAATATATATATAGGCAGTGTTCATTGCAAAAAACAATATCAGGGGTCTAATAGAAGTTTGAAAATAATAGCAAGCATCCATATAAAAGACTATAAATAAATAATGAACCACCAGCACACAAACTCAGGACCCGTGATCATAAAAATCCACTCAGATAAAAGACCAGCTATATGCTGTAACTAGAATACATCAAGACACAAGCTATATATTCTCAAGGCAGTCGCATATAAACACAACCAAGCAGAACCAAGGTACCTTCTTCAGTGTGCCTTTAAGCATATAAACCACTGAATGGTTTCCTCATAGCACAGGTAGATATCCTGAATGAAAAATAACATTAGATTCTCCAGGACCCAAAAAGTCTATAGCAGAATACAGAAAGGAAAAATAAAAACATAAATATGACAATAGAGTCACAGATATACTGCTTGTAAAAGCAAAGCCCTTGGACAAAAAGATAAATAAAAAGGTAGGAAATGAGAGAAAAATGCCTTGCAAACTATCTTCACAAAATTCCTAAAACTAACACGATTATACACAGATAGAAAAAATTATATGTATCATTCTACTTCCCTGAGGCATATGATTGCCCCAAATACAAACACAGAAATGAGGTACAGCGTACAAATGGAACAAATATAAGAAAAAATGACGATATTATTTAAAAAGCTTTCTTAATGGTCACCATTAAGAATTAGTACAAAAGGGAAAAACGCCTTTGGCAAGTTATCTTACGATAGAAACAGAAAACAATCCACTGAAAGTACTGCCAGTAACAGGTTTCTCTCAACATCTTCTCTGAGGATTTCAACCATGCCAACCACCGTCTCCTGAACTCTTGCTCCAGCACAGAGAAGATAAAGATGGATAAATACCCAACCATTAGATAATTGAGTATAAATTGAGATCATATCAAAATGTTTAAGTATCTAATGCAACAGCATTTCTGTAGTCAGAAAATCAGCATCATTTTCACTTGCCCGTGATGAATGGATGGCTCAAGGCTTGTGATACATTTATCCTCTTGTCTGGATCTAACACAAAAATTCTTTCCAGAAGATCTTTAAAATTAGCTAACATTTTTGGATCCTCTCCAGGAGATCCCGAAATTAATTTACTAAAATCTTTAGGCTTCATATTAAAGATCAGCTTCCTTATTGCCTGCAAGAACAGAGAGAACTCAAAAAAAAAAATGCTGGAAACTAGTAACTCCTATGAAAATCAACTGGAATACCAATTATCAATAGAAAGATCGCATGCCTACCTTCTTCGTGACAGGGTCTTCCTCTACGGCAAGGAAATTTAAATCCTGGTCGAAATGCTGGTCCGTGAAAGCTCCCTGTAACAAAAGTAGTAAGTAAAAACTCACCAGAAATTTACGAGGAAAAACAAAAAAAAAAGAGCTATATTTGCAAGAGAGAATAGTGGTAGGAGGGGATATATTGATCTGGGCAAATCAGACCATATTCTAACCTTTCGAAGCATCTTTTTTGGGAAAGGACCTTTCAATTCCATGTGAAGGCGAAGCATGTCATTGTTGGTAGCCCCGGGAAAGAGAACCTTCCCAGCATAAAGCTCGAACAGACAGCAACCAACTGACCAAATATCCATGGGATGGTCATAAGGCAGACCTAGAACTGCAGAAGGAAAGTATATACTTGAGCAAAATAAAATATTCCATCGACATTAGATAAGACTTATATAAAGCCACTAGTTTAAATAAGGGAAATAATGACAGCCTCAAATGGAATAAAACCCTTACTTATCTCAGGGGCACGATAAAAACGGCTCACAAGGTATGGAGTAATTTCATTTTTACCAGCAAACATGGCATTACCGAAGTCACAAAGCTTCAATACATTTTTTGATTCATTCACCTGCAAAGAGAGGCAACACATCAAAGTTAAAAATTGATGGAGGAACTAAATCAAATCTAGAAGAGGAAAAGGGGATAATGAGATACAAATAAAGAGGCAGTTCACTGCATACCAGCATGTTATCTGGTTTAATATCACAATGAAGAACACCACAATTTTTTAAATGTTTCAGCGCAATGAAGAGTTGCTTTGCATATGCCCTCACAGCAGTAAGCTTCAAACCAATATTACGACCAAATTTCTTGAGAACCTCCCTTAAATTCATATGAAGAGATTCAAAAACTAAACATAAATGATTCCGATACTTGAAGTTAGAAAGAAAACGGACACAATGCCGCTTGTCTTCAGGGTCAGCACCAACTAACTTCTTTAGAATGACCAACTCTTCCATGCCCGCCTTATACCTACGTGACAAAAGAAAAAAGATCAAAATAAGGTACATAAGATCTTGGATACTCACACAAAACCAGGGAAACCTAGAATTACCCACATTGTTTCATTACTACGTATGATTTTTATTGCTACTTCTTCAGGGTCACCTGGTTTAGTCTTAAGATCCTTTGCACGAACTACAGTTGAGAAGACACCTTTCCCATGGGCAGCAATAATTTCATATCGGCCATCAAGTGTTTCTCCAAAACGGTAGCCTGCAAGTGAAAAAGAGACAATAAGGGAACTAAGTAAACCATACAAAGAAGGTCAAAATTTTAAAATAGATCAAAGAAACCAACATTAATCTGGCAGACGAACATGTTTCCAGTGCAACAGTACATTTTTTGGTTATAAAACATCTTCTTTTCAAGGGTATGTGCTTAAATCAAATAGTGCAGGAATATGTATTACAACCCTTAAAAGACCAAGATATACGAATTTGCATGTGCTCATGCATGCATAAGGCTTGCAGAAAAACTAAGTATATAGGTGACTTCGTGTCTAGTCCAGGAACTACCATCATCAAATACGAAGAAAGGTAATGTAAGTGAGATTTGTGTCAAATACTTACCATAGTACCCTTCCGAATCATCCCAGTTGTCATGAAGCCCACTCTTTTCAACAGCTAAACCTTCACCTTTACCCTGCTGAAAAAATTAATCCGCAGAAAAAGCTTTAAGCAGACAATTTTCACATAATCAACAAGGTTAATTGTTTAATGGGCATGAAATACAAGATTTAATGTATCATGTCATGAAACAAACTGCTAGCTATTTCCATAGTTTTAGCACTTTGATAAGTCCAGGTTTTTGAGAATAGGGAGATAGTATATGCGCCTAGTCCATAATACAATGTATGAACAAAGCCTGAACTTCCAAAACACATTTATTTCGCAACTATAAACAGAAGAAACAATACAAAATCATAACTTGAATATATGAAGACCAGGATGAGAGGATTCAAAGGAAGCAAGAGCGATAAGACACAACAAACTACACTGACTGCAAGGAAAATTAGCAATCAATATTTTAGAAAAAAGAATGTAAAAGGTTTATGATAATAAACATGTGAAAGCTTAACAATTACATACAAAATGTGTACACACGAGACTCACCGTTTTGCGGGCACCAGCAGGGGATTCTCCAAATATATCATCACAAAACATATCATCGGATCTCTCACTCTGCATTGTTTGATGGAAAAATTAAGACATAGTTCTCAAAGAAAACCAGCAGATAGATAAGGCAGAATTATGCAAAATCAATTATGGATAACAATACATTTAAGTATAAAACCCCAAACGGGCATCGTAGTTCAGAGAAAAACAAACATCAAACAGAGTTTACCTTGCTAACAAAGTAAGAGAATCTAAACAGAAACTGTAGAAAGGGAAATAGAAGTTGCACACCTTTGGAGTACCCTCCCCTAGTCCACCAATTCCAGTAGGCCTCTCCAAAGCAGAAAGGCCATTTTGTGAAGGGGATTTTCCAACAGAAAATGATGGGTCAGCAATGTAAACATCAGCACTTTCTGCCTGACCATCAACATTTTCGACCATATCAGTAGCTGCCACTTGATCAGAAGATTGGCCAACTTGCTCCTTATCTGATCCATAAGAAGTAAGCATCAGCTAAAGCATGACAAAAGAAGACAGAAGTACGCATACAAAAAGGCTACCCATGAGAGTAGCAAAGTTAGCATGAATGAGCAATGACTTTCTTAAACACAAGGGTAGCATTCCACAACGATGAATAAATTCAAGTGGAAAGTAAAGCACAATCACAACCCAATGCAAGCCAACCAAGTAGTCGGCATTCAAAATCCACAACTTGTCCCAAGTCGTGATGCAAGAAATGGCAGGTATTGAGATACAATTAAAAACTGTAAAGACAACAAAAAAAAAAAAAAACATTACCCATATCTTGTGATTGAGTTCCAATTTGCTGTTGTGACTGTTTATTTTTGTATTTTTCGAGGATAGCTTGCTTACGCCTTCTACTTTCCTCCCTTATTCTCTCAAGATCTTCTTCCTGTTCTTCCAGTTGCATTGCAACCCTTTCTTGATAATCCTCTTGTTCATCTTCTTCTCTGAAACCAAAAAGAAAAAAGAAAGGAAATCAACCAACAGGACAAAGAATACTCAATGTTGACTAATTTATCTTAGAAAGAGGTATACCTTTTAATATTCTCAGCAATCCTTTCAGCAAGATTACTTTTAGAGCTGACATTTTCGGAATCCTTTTTCCTTGATCTTTCTCTGTGATCATTTTCAGAATTTTTTCTATGCCTAGAATCATTATACCTACCTCGGTCTCCGTAACCATCATTTATAGAATTGTATTTATGGCGCCTGCTATCACTCTCATTCTCCCTCTCTCTGTCTCTGTCCCTGTCTCTTCCTCTAACTTCCCTTCCCTCTCTAACCCCATCTCTAGCCCTGTCCCTGTCCCTGTCCCTGTCCCTGTCCTCTCTTAATCTGTCCCTTTCCTTCTCCCTCTCCCTTCCCCTCTCTCTTCCCTTCTCCCTATCTCTATCTCTATCTCTATCTCGATGTCTGGTCATTTCTCTCTCCCTTTCCCTTTCACATTCCCTTTCTCTTTCCCTCTCCCCATCTTTCTCTCTAGTTCTATCCCTACTGCCCTCCCTATATTTATGAAATGTTTCTCTGCTGGGATGCCTTTCCATTCGATCTGAGTAAATGCTACAACTACGCTCCCTTTCTGTATCCCTTACAACATCTCTGCTACTCAGTATGTAGTCTCTGTTGTGTGCAATAACCCTCTCATCATATGAACCGCTCCTGTGTCTTCTCTCCGTATAAGATGAATCCTCCTGCTTATGCAGTGTACTGACAACAGAAGCCTCTCGAAAAATGCTTCGAGACCGCGACCTTCCCCTAGACCAATCAGGTGACTTGGATACATTCCTACTAGAACTCTCTTTCCCGTATTTGTCATGAGAGGGGGAGTGTGAAACAACTCTGTGCCTCTTCTCAGATGATAGAGATTTACCTTGAAAACTACCATGAGTTTCATAATCGTAGTCACTTATCCTCTTGTCAATACCTTCAAGATGAGACGCATCTACGGTGTGATTCCGAATGCGATCACTGTGACATTTATGTACATGATTCCCATTGGAAAGACCCTCAGCATAGTTTGTTTTCTCCCAATCCATCTCATCACCTCTTTTGGCATCTCCAAATTTCCTTAAATTCTTACTGACTACGTACATATTCTCTTCACTAATTTCCTGCAAAACAAAAGTTATAAAGAAAAATTTCAAACCTAACAATCCCCAAGACCATCCTGACATACTAAAATATGAGCAAAAATTATAAACACTTAACCAACTCTTACAAATCAACTCAAAGCCATCAATTCGTCTTCTGGAAACGCCTAAGGTAACTTTGCCTGGGAATAAAATGCAGCAGAGTGCAAAGCTCCATATAGAATACAAATTGTTGTGTCTGTGTAGTGCAACACTATGATACTTATAAGAAAGGCCATGATCTTACAGTCAGTTAAAATTGTCAATAAAAATTCATCAAAGAAAAAAATTTCAAGCAATTCACAAGACCACGTGGTGCCTTACTTGGTTTTTGAGAATCCAAAATCACAGAGAGAAGAAAAAAAATCTTCAAATAATAGTTTATTTGAGTAAAATATGGTAACTTAAGCATATTCTTCCGAAAAGAAAAGACCAGAAATTATTATTCAGGCACTATAACAAAATAATCGTCTTGATTCAAATCATTGTGATTTGCTTGTCTAACAACATCAAGCATTTCTCAATAAATACACAAGACACTCGTAATAATTTCCTCCGGGAGTTGGTCTCTAAAAAATTGATTTAGATTCATATCCTCAGTCAAAAAGGAATGATTTTTCACGTCAATCTTCTATGTTGATTCAGTATTGAATCTAAAATACAAACACACGAGTTCAATGTGCATGTCCAACCTAAAATTTCATCAGATTTTCTCTAATTTAGCAAATCTTGAAAGATTTCCATTTGACAACATTTAGAACAACTCTTTCTATACTTGTGTGATTTATCTGAGTCTCCTTCAGTTGTGTATGTGTGCATCTCCTGAGCATCTTATCAGCAAAAGTGTGCATGTGTGTGTCTAAACAAAAATCGAAGGCAAAAATCTTGTCAATGAGCTTCTGGGTATCCAAAATGTCGCTACAAACAATCTAAAAAACCCATGATTCAAAAAAAGAAAAAAAACTCTACGACAAGAATTTAATTGTAAGAGAAGAACGTGGAAAAGAGGGAACTGAACACACCGTGTTAGCATTGTCGTGTCTGTCAGTTTCAATTTCCCCCGACTCCACATCAGAATCTAACTTCTTTTGCTTCCCAAAATCTCCATCACCATTGTCATTTAAACCCTCGTCCTCCACAATCTCTCCTTCCTCCATATCATAATCCACATCCACAAATCCCGCCCCAGTCGACCCCAGAACCTCACCCACCGCACCCTCATCTACATTTTTCATAGCATCACCTTCCCATTTTCTTTCTTCGACCTGAATTTCATCAATCCCTCCTCCTTCTAGTTTCTCGTCTGCTTTCTTGGACGTTTCCTCTGTCCCTTTCTTGCTACGATGGCGGTGGTGATGGTGGCGGTGATGCCGATGGTGGCGGTGGTGCTTTCGACGTTTGGAAGGCTCCTCCGGGTCTTCGGTAGAAACTGAACAACGGTGATTGCGACGCGTGGGTTCACCTGAGTCGCTGGCCATTGGTATTGAAACCGTAGTAATAGGATTCAATAGTAAATACAGAAATATAAGAATTAGGGGTAGGGTTAGGGTTCAGGAGATAAATTTATTTTGAGATTTTCGTATCGGGGACTTTGGGTTAGATCCGTCTGCCGATGAATTATTACGATAAAGAATGTTTATAATTGTGAAGTTATTGTAGAAATGTGAATTTTATAATAGGGCCCACTATTTCGTTAAATTGCACTCATAGCCCACGAATATGGAGAATTACGCAATTGCTAATGGAAAACATTTTTCGTGAAGATATAAAATGTTGATTAATGCTATTCATCGCTATCAATGTTATGCACTTGATAATTTCATGACATTAAATAATAAATTTATTTAAATGCAAAGTAAATGATTCATTTAATTGAATCTATAAAATGTAGCCATCTACACGACTATTAAATAATATTATTCTAAAATATTAATTATAAGTGCATAACTATGTATATTTGTCTCTATAGGAAATATGTTTTTGTCTCTATTTAATCTTTTTTTATGTATAAACATAGGGAAAGGTAGGTCAATGAAATAGTAGAGGTGTCTCTAAGAGTGTCTTTTTCAATTTTTGATAATTTGTCAATATGAACGACGAAAAACTTCAATGGTTAAAAGATGTTGTTCATGGGAAAGTGCTTAACTTTTCCATTCCAACGCTAAATACAAATAGAGGTAATTTAAGGAATTTTTTTTGTTTTAATTGATGTTTAAGAACCCTTCTCTCTTTGTCATTTTCAAATGGATAATTGTAGCAAAAGTTTCAAATTTTTAAAATATTAGCAGATTTTCCCTTGATTTGTTGCAGCCGTCACCCCCTAACATTTTAAACATTGCATGTGAGGCCATTTTGGATTATTTCCATCCATTTTTCCGTCAATTGACCCAAAAATTAAGTTTGACCATATTTTTAATCAATTAAAAGGGGCAAAATGATAAATATCTATTAAAATAATTAAAATTGTTATCTGACCCCTGAATGATAATTGCAACCAGATGCTTGAAATTTAACAAATTTTATATGAAGCCCCCTCACCAAACTCGATTCAACTGAACCCTAAAATCATTGGGACGGGGACGGCTATTTTTCGGCATGGTCCTTGGCGACATGTGAGGGCACGTCATAGCGACGACGTTCCGCCACTTTAGCGGTGCTTCGCGCTGTAGTGTTTCCACACAGACGAACGCGCGAAACACTATAGCTTTCTACGCAGCAACATTCGTCGTTGCAGCAGAGGGTGACATTCACTGTTGCAAAGCGCACGACATCGCCACTGTTGGGTCCGGCATCGCCTGCTGACGGAAAATGGATGGAACCATCCAAAATGGCCTCACATGCAATTGTTGGAAATGTTAGAGGTGACGGCTACAACAAATCAAAAGTTTGGGAAAAGTCTGCTAATATTTCAAAGGTTTGGAACTTTTGCTGCAATTATCCCATTTTCAAATAAAACAAGTTGAATGGAGGTCGAAGAACCTCTCTTATTTTTTTTTTTTTTTTTTATACCTAGGTATACACCTTCGGCGACTAATCATGGGATCTACGCCTCGGCCCCTCAAGACGTAGACCAGGTAAATCGCGGGATGTGCCCCAAACTGTAAGGATTCAAGAGCCCACACACTGATCTGCCAAAGTGTCGAGCGAGTCAACACTTATTAAACATTGTCTTCTAGGGGAACTCTTGCCTTCCAGGATAAATCCTGCCTTCCAAGAAGAACCTCTCTCTATTTGTTCCTTAAAGAGAAAACAAGTTTGCTTGTAAAGTTGGAACTTCGTTGTGTAAGTTACACGAGTGGATTCGTAAAGGTTTTAATCCACAATTAGTTATTCCCTTCTTAATTATTGTACATTTTATGTCGAATGGACTTTAAATTGCTAGACAAACCTTACTTTTGGCCCCACGATGATGTGCTAGGTTGAACATTTGGCTAAATCGACTCTCTTGTTGTCTTTAAAGAGAAACAAGAGAACTACTTTCTAGAAAACCCTTGCCAGTCAGCTTTATTTCAAATATTTTCTTCATTTTTTCAATTTTTTGATGCAAAATATTCTCTCTGATTGTTCCTCTATACTCTTAATTACTTTTGAACTTAGCTTTTTTCGAGTTCAAACCTATCCTCCCAGTCTGGTTGCCCCTTTGATTTTTTCACCATTAAAATTTTAACACCTTGCTACAATTTTGTAGTGTCAAAATTTCGGTAGGCATAATTCATGATGAGAAATAAAGTGTTAGCTTGTGTTTAACACTCATTTTGGGGGAAAAATGAATTCTGAAATAGTGATTGATAGAGAATGTGTTGTTGAAAAGCAATGAAATTTTTTAGATTTATATGTAATATTATTTTATTTGGAGAATGTGTTGTTAAAATGAAGAACGAAAAAAAAAATAAGAATAAGAATAAAAATGGACGTCAAACAAGGCCTTAATATAACTTTGACACTTGAGAAATATAATATGAGATTGGTGACACATGGCTAGTTTTTATTTTTCTATTGTTTTCAATTTTATCTAAACATTACATCGGAACTCATCTTTCGAACATGTATAAGAAATGTTCATGAACGGTTTAAATTATATAAAGATTTAAATAAGTGGCGAATAATACTTATAGATCTCTCAAAATGTATAGATAACTTGAACATTTATAAATACTAGTCAAATTGAAAGTGCATTACACGTTTTTCTAAAATAATTTATAAGTGCTCTAAAAATAGTATTTGATATCAATTTGTTCAAAAATTTGATGATTCTCAAACAAACTAAATAAAATAAAATTTAGGATAGAAAATTAAAAGAATAAAATACTACAAATGAACAACTTCTACTATTCAAATTTGTTAGGATGATGAAATACTACAAATGAACA
>CAIGRP010109946.1:0-12789 GCA_903798385.1 Fraxinus cuspidata
GTGAATCTGTTTGTGAATAAATGATCTTGAATGTTGAATTAAGAAGTGAATGAAAATTATGTATTAGTGTAGAAAAGAAATTGTAAAAGCAAGATTACAACTCGATAATGTAAAAATAAAATATAGAAGGGATAGTATAAATTATAGAATGATGATAATGATTTGTAAATAAATTGTAGAGAGTATAGCAGAGAATGAGAGATTAATATTTGATATTAAGTTTGGTGGGAAAAAAATTATTGTAATGGATGTGTATTTATAGGAAAAAAATGAAATGGAAAAAAAATAAAAAATAGAGCAAACGGTCATTGAAAATTCAGTGACCGTTTGGTCCATTAAAGTGACCAGAACGGTCACTGAAATTTTTTTTTTTTAATAAACGAGCCACGAGCTTGGCTCGTGGGCTCTGCTCGACGAGCAGCTAGTCTGATGGATGAGCCGAGTAGGCTCAACTCGTCTAGCGAGCCGGCTCGTGCTCGTCTTTTTTATGAGCCCGAGCTGGCTCGAGCTCGTTTTTGTCGAGCTGATGAGCCGCTCGACTCAGTTGCCACCTCTCTCTCTCTCTCTCTCTCACAAACACACGGTAATCGACTCCCCTCTCATTTCTCATACTCATCTCTCCATGCCTATCTCTCTTCCTCACACATCGCAGCAGCCGAAGCTCGTTCCCAACCGCCATCTTCATCGCCGGTAGGTAGTGTTAGGGGTACTACAACCCGAATCTTCTGGGCGCGACTATGAAATCATTCCGACGTTCAGTTCCCAGCCGTCATTTTCATTCGGTTATCTTATGTTTGGATCTTATTTTTGGTGTTTGGTTGGTAGTGGTTGGGATGTTGGCACGGTGTTTGGTGTTGGGCTCTTCTGGCATCCCGTTCCCAAAATGTCATCTTCATCCCGTATTTGGTGATGGCGATATCAGTGTTTTGGCTGTTGCTTTTATTTTGGTGTTGATGGTATGGAGGTAGTGGTGGCGTTGTGCCGTGGTTGTGGTGGTTGGTTGGTGGGAGGCGCAATGGTGATCGACAACGATGGAGTGGTTCTGGAGGTGCGTCTTCTCAAGTTTGGCTGTTGTATTTGTACTGGTGGTGGTGTTGGTGGCGTGGAAGTGGAAGTGGCAATGGTGTCTTGGTTTGAACAGCGGTGGCGACGCTGTGGTGATGTTAACAGCAACACAATGGTTGATGGCGCTGATTTTATTGGTGGAGTTGGTGGAGGATCGATTGATGGCAGTTGTGATTTTGTAGTTGAAAATGGTGGTTCGTTGGTGATTGTGGTGGTGAGATGGTGAAAATGGTAGTTTGGTGGTAGTGGTGGCGGCGAGGCTGCATCGCTTTTGGTTGTACCATGGTGGATTGGGTGTGTAGGTGGTGGGATTAAGCCCCTGTTTGAGTCAAATTACATTTTTATTCATATTCTTCTATTTATTTTCAAACACACATTATTCAATAAAATAACATTTTTCATCACATCAATAATTTTTCCTTCTTTTTCAACCATACATTCTCCATCAATCTACAATTCCAAAATACATTCTTCCAAAATAATGTGACTCAAACACGCCCTAATAGTGTTGTGAGCAATTATTGAGATTGTGACCAATGTGATCGATAATCTGTGACTATTAAATAATATGTGACATAAAAACTTGAGTTGTAACTTATAAAATTTGTAATTTGTAACCAATAAATAAATTGTGACTTATGAGTTGTGACCAAGAAATAATGTGTGACCGATAATTTGAAAATTTGTGACTGTTTGATAAGTTATGACTTATAATATTTGTGATTTATGATCGATAAATAAATTGTATAAGGTATAAATTTTTTATTTGTGAACGATGAACATATTGTAGCCTATAAAAATTTTTAATTGTGTCCGTAAAATAATTTGTGACATATAAAATTTATAATTTGTGACTAATGAATAATATGTGACTTATTAATTTGATAGATTTACGATCAATTAATAAATTATGACGTAAATTTTTTTGATTTGTGACCAATGAACAAATTATGATTCATAAAAGTTTTTGAATTGTGACCATAAAATAATTTGTGACATATAAAAATTGTGATTTTTGAACAATTATATAGAATTTGTGACCAAATTATATAGAATTGTGACCTTAGTATATTTAATTAATAAAATATTTGTTTAATTAATTAATTTATAAATAAAATTTAAAAAAATATGAGATTTGAAATTTTAAACATTGATCTCTTAAATTTGAAATTAGTGAAACTTAAATCTTTTAGTTATGAAATCTTCTCTTACCTTATTTGTTGGTTAAAAAGTTATTTCTTAAAGTAATTTTTTAAGCTTAGCCAAACATGAACATAGTATCTCATTGTAAAAAGCTTTCGAACAGTCGTACGTCTCTCCGTTATTTATAACTCATCATATGCTTCATGAAATCAAACCCACTGCATTCACAGCATAATTTACCCGCACATACCAGAAAGATAATCTGTCAAACTTGCAAGATTTATCACATATTCACAGTACTAAGATTTCTGTCATATGAAGAATGTATTTTGGACAAGAACACAGTCATCCTCATTCTCCTCAAACAAACAAAAGCATGTACATAGTTAGACAAGTCGATACAAATTATCGTTTAATACAAATACCTTGTATCGGTTCATAACTTTACTCCGACTGCTAGCACATAAATAATACTTTACCAAAAGGGGTGGAGGCTAGTGAAGAATGACTTCTATAATCCGCATACTAATATAGGTAGGTAGAACTTTATCACACACACTACTTGAGCTTAGGCAACACTGATGAAGCAGATTTCACATATTCAAGCGCCAACACCATGCACCATATGCCTAGACATATAGGCATCACTAAAATTCACAAAATCAAGAGAACGGCCCTTGTCAGTCTTCACAACTTGTCTTTTTGCAATGGAGGATCATCCATTACTTTTCGTGATCGCGTCTACTAGTCTCTTCAATTTCCTTTCATTATCCCAAGATTCATTGTTGAATGCATGGCAATGTCCCGATGCTCCGTCCCACTTTTTACAAGGAGCAGCTACATCACATACATAACAGTAGCACTGCACAATCAAACAAGCTTTTGAATATAAACAGAGTATCCAATTTTTTATTGGCAAAACTATTGATCAAATTACTCATCAATAATATACCAGTTCACAGTGGCTGATGTGAGGCGTCTTCTCAAAAGAATATTTCCCACAATCGTGCCTCGAATGAGGGTAATCTCTACACGCCACCTATTCAGGCAAACAAAATTTATAGGGGAAAAAGTAAGTTAATAATGAAAACGAAATGTTAATGCACGAGTCTAGATATTGCTCCTCGTTACACCACCACTTGATCCATATTAATACTACACGTAAAAATATAAAATCTCAGTGTATACTTCTACAACGGTACCGAATGCTCTATGAGAAGCTAATTTTCAGTCATGGACTTGCATATCAACCAACTCACATAGTTTTGACTACCTTTACAACACGAAATATCCTAAAACTAAATCGTTTAAATACCTAGGTTTTTCATACCATCAATTTCCACAAACTTCAGATATAATTCCTTAGATTCAACTAGCTGAATAACTACAAGTTTCGACACTAGCATCAAGTGTACACAACCAATGCTCCAAAACAAGAACAAATAATGAATGGTGCAACTAATTCAAATTCAAATTACAGAAGAATTCCACAATTAAAGTTCATCTGGCAAATAATTTTTATCTCGAACGAAATTTAACCAGTGAGTCTTTGAATCCACAATGCCTATTATCCAGTGAGCTTATCAATAGTTTCTCAAAATGACAATGTATAGATAAATCATGCCTAGATATTTGTATAGTTCAAAATCATAAATTCAAAACACACTTATTTAACAATAAGCTAGTTCAAAAATCACTGATGCCCATATCATGTTTGGCTATGTCACAATGTTCAAAGTTAGAAATAAGTAATTTTGACATTAAGGTCGAATAATTCATACATGTTTTGTAAAAAATAATTACTTAAGAACAACTTTTACTTTTTAAGTTTAGCCAAAGATGCTCTCAGAATCAAGAATAAGCAGTTCTCAAATAAATCATATTTAAATATAAGTGCATAATTCATACTTATGGACGAGAATCATAAGATTATTGAGGGATTACCTGGCCTTTTTCAGCAAGAACATGCAAATCAGGGGAATCGCCACTTTCGGTATTCTTAGGACCCGAAAGTTTCAAAATATCAAAAGAATCATTGGGATCAAATTCCAAAATAAAACAATCTTCCGTCTTCTCGAAGTTCTTAATATGCTCTCTGTTTCTCACACAAACAATAGATCTTAAAGGAGTGCCATTTTTCTGGGACACGGGAGGGGATAGAATCATCTATTTCGATTATTTCTACTTGTTTTTCTTCCATTTTTGAAAATTTCCTTTAGGGTATTCTTCCACTTCCTTTGCCACCCATTTTGTGTAAGGACTGTGAATGGGAAAACCCTAAGAAATTGAAAATCCGGAGTAGGGTGATGTGGGATGTGGCTGTGGAGGTGGTGTTAGAACGTCGAAGAGGACGAGGTTTTGATCCTGATTTTGAAATTTGAAATTATGAGTTAGCCACTGAGAAGTGAAACAGCACAAACTTTTATACGACTGTTTAAAGCCCAATATGTGTTAATTAAGATGGGTTCAAAATTAATTATAGATTTCGAATTTGAATTTTTAATCTACTTTATTCTTTACTAAACATCAAATGTTTGTGGATTCTAATAAATGTATGAATAAAAGTTAAATTATAATCACTTTCAAACATGCTTTAAATAGTACTCCATCCGTCCCAAATTATATAGGCTTGTTTCGTTTTTCACACGAATTAAGAAAGCTTTTTTAGCCCCTGTTTGTTTAACATTTTTAGTAAAATTGTGACCATTGGGGGGGTGGGGGGTCCAGTCGCAATTTTTGACCAACTTCTCTCAATTGGAACCCACAAATTTGAAAAAAAAAAAAGGTCCAAAAACTCATTTTTTGGTTGAAATAATGTCAAACAAATAGGGGCTTAATGTCATTGGAAAATTAATTTTTATCAAGATATTTCTTAATTTACCTATATTTAATTTTCAGTATATAAAACTAAATTATTGTTGGAATTAATAAAGAATTTGAAGAAGAAATGAGAGTTATTCCATATTTTCAAGAAATGGGAAATGTGTGTTTAGATGATTTCAAGAAGTTGGCAAATAAGGGTATATTGGTAAATGAACATAATAAAATATTCTACATTAGAAAATAGGCTTATATATTTGAGACGAGAAAAATGAAACTTTGCCTATATAATTGGGACGGAGTGAGTATTTAAAAAATAAATAAGGAAATGAGAAATAGGATGAGAAGTTAGAAAAAGAAAAAAGGGATAATTTTATCCTCGTCATCGCTTTGCCATCCACAAATCTCCGACATGAGGTGTATAGGAGAGCCACTTGGCCTCGACCTACTGTCATTCTTACTACTCAAAATCCTCAACTTCGCTTTTATACCGATTGGATCGATTGGTAGTCGAGAAACACTTTATTCCATCATAAGTGATCTCTCTTACTAGTATCAATTGATGAATTAGTCGATGAAACTCAAATATAATGTGTAACCTATGATACTATCGTATTGATTTTTAAATGTGTTCGATTGGAAATTGATATAGATATGCTTATACACATATTCACTACAAGAGTGAATTTACTTCATAAAAATCTTTGGTGACTAAATGGAGATAAAAATAAAAATTCCTATACAAAAAGACAATGATTGAACTCCCTCCCTCATTGTTATATTATTTCAGGGTTCGTTCGGTATGATTTTTGAAAAGTTAAAAAGATTGTGTAAAATCTAAAAGCTGTTTTTGGATCCGTTTAACTATTTATAAATGTGTTTTTTTTATTTATAATAGTTTTTAAAGAAAATTAATACAATGTGACTTCTTCTAAAATCACTATCAAAATATGAAACTCTTTTAAAAATTAAAGTAACTTTCGAAATATGAATACAATGAAGAGAAATTAATAACAATAATTCTTATATATCATTTTATTTTCTCTAACAGGTCAAGTTTTGGACACGTAAAAAAAAAAAGCGTTTTTGCATTTTCATTTTCAGAACCTCTATTTTTACCATTGACACACACATGAAGTGGTACTACAAGGAGACGTTTGATTCATATTTTTTCCAAAATATTTTTTTTTCTCTCCTCTTCAATCATGCATTCTTCATTAAAATAATATTACACGTAAATAAAAAAAAAATTCTTATTTTGTAACTACACATTCTTCATCAATCTACTATTCTAAAATACATTATTAAAACGTGAAAAAGAGCTTGTGAGATCTAAAAGTTATTGTTGGACCCGTTTAACTATTATAAAAGTGTTTTTTTAGTTAAAAGAGTTTTTAAAGAAAATTAATTGAATATAACTTTTTCTAAAAGCACTATCAAAATATGACTCTTTTAAAAATTATGATAACTTTAGAAATATGAATACAGTGAAGAGAAATTAATAACAATAATTCTTATATATCGTTTTATTTTCCCTAATAGGTCAAGTTTTGGACACGTAAAAAAATAAACGTTTTTGCATTTGCATTTTCAGAGCCTCTGTTTTTACCTTTGACACACACGTGAAGTGGTACTACTAATGAAAAGATACCAAAAAAAAGGTCAAAAGTAAAATATAATTAAAAAAATGGAGGTATTTTAGAATACCTCTTTTAATTAATTTTTTTTCTTGGCCTTGATGTATATCAATCCTCGAACCCTTAACTTGGATTACGCGAAACTCAATCCCTAACCAACCAAGATAGAGGAGAATTGATACTAGATTTTTTAATAATCCATTTATGTTAGGTGTAGAAGTTTAACAAAATTTCACGTTAGGCACTAAACTTCAACTTTATTTCAAATTTATCACAATTTAGAAATTATTTTAAGTTGGCTACTCATCTATAACCTAACACAAAAATTGATGTGACGATTTATTTAACATATTACTAGATTGACATGTAATCGATTCCATTAATCAAATTGATAGATATTGTGAATAAATTAATCAATCGGTAATAAAGTTTAAATTCGGTAACCAACATAAATCTCAACAAAAATGGAATATTAGTTGTCTTGGTGTTTCTTAAAGATTAAATCCTTGTTTGAAAGCGTTTTTCTTTCAAAATTTAATTTTTTTCCCGAACTCATTTTCAATTACATCCTCTCAAAAACATAATTTTACCGAAACCAACGTTCTTGAAAAAAAGCTACTTTTCACTAATTCGCTTGTCATTGGACACAATAACACTACGCCAACTGGAAAAATTGCGGCAACATGGCACCACCTTGTCGCAGGAAGATTCTCACTGGCCTTGCGCCGAATAAAAACTATATATATGTACAACTTATGCTGAGCCAAAAACTATATTCAATAGTAATTAAGAGAAACTTGGAAAATGCAGAATATCCAATGGAGGAAGAAGAAGAAGATGAGGATTGAGGCTTGTTTATTTGCCATGCTGGCCGGTGCTTCTGTACTTCCAATGGGGCTTAAAACCGCTATTGAACTTGACCTACTTGAGATCAAGAAAAAAACAAGCCCTGGTGCATTTATTTCTGCTTCAAAACAAGCTAAACAGCTCCCAACAGAGAACCCTCAGGATTCTCCGCCTGCTTGCTTGCTGTTCTGTTGTGAATTGCAGTGTCGAACCCCGGTCGGATGTTAGTGGCGACGCCGTGGAGAGGGTTTACACTCTTGCGCGTGCGTAAATTTTGACTAGTGATGCTACCAAATATCGTACCTGATGATTTCCGACCTCGACGACTGAAAATGAACACGAATGAGGTCTTCCGGTACCTGAAACAAAGACGTCGAGGTATGTCCTCGTCGCCCCTCCGATACTTAAGTCAGAGAGAGAATAAGAAAAGTTTATGTGCTCAAAACTGAATGTTAAAAGCGTACCTTAATAATGAACCGGAATGATGTATTTATAGAGGTAGGTGGCACGTTCCTAGTAGGATTGTGATGTTGAAACCCCTAGGAGTCCTACCGTTATTGGAAGTTGTAACTTAGTTGGTTTTGTATTCTCCCAGTGCTTGGATAGACGTGGGATTATGGTGGTAGAATCCTTTTAGGGTGAGGATACCTATTACAGTAGGACTGTGTTTTCTAGGGTATGATCAATCTTGATGTGAATTAAAGTCCTAATAAAATAGGGACATGCACTATGCAGGGTCTAGGTCATAACCTCGAGGGTGACACGTTGGACCATGGGTGCCCGAGCTCGAGGACGGTGACTCGTGGAGTTCATGGGGTTCCTAAACGTACCCTATCCTTCTTGGGAAGGGTGCTCGGGATATACCCGATAATTGTATAATCACTGGCCCCCGTGCATACATGCCAGAGCCCTATGCTCGAGACTTTGGGATGTAATGCATATTGTAACTTATATGGGACTGATCACCCTTGAAATTGATTGATCGGCCTTGAGATGGGCTGATCAGCCTCGAAATGGACTGATCAGCCCTGAAATGGGCGGACAGTCTTGAAAGGGACTGATTAGCCTTGAAATTGATTGATCGGCCTTGAGATGGGCTGATCAGCCTCGAAATGGACTGATCAGCCCTGAAATAGGCTGGACAGCCTTGAAAGGGACTGATCAGCCTTGAAATTGATTGATAGGCCTTGAGATGGGTTGATCAGCCTCGAAATGGACTGATGAGCCCTAAAATGGGCTGGACAGCCTTGAAAGGGACTGATCAGCCTTGAAATTAATTGATCGGCCTTGAGATGGGCTGATCAGCCTCGAAATGGACTGATCAGCCCTGAAAATGGGCTGGACAGCCTTGAAAGGGACTGATCAGCCTTGAAATTAAATGGTCGGCCTTGAGATGGAATGACCAGCCTTGAAATGGTCATGCTTCGAGAGGAACGGGGAGCCACCTAGGCATGTGACAGCGTGGCACGTGTCCTCAATATTGAAGCCAATAATTACCCTGGACTGATGGTCGCCACGTGTCATGGGATGGAGGGCCAGGATTGATAGACCTTTGACCTTCTTGGAATCCTATAAATACCCCCCTACCCCACCTCATTTGGCGTCTTTCACTCTTCAAAAAGTCCTCGGATCTTCTCGAGTTTAGGCTTAAGGTAAGAGCTCGTGCCCTCTAGTTAATTTAAGTTTTTATTTTCAAAAAGATGCCTGGTAGTAGTAGTAGTTCCTCAGCCTCGGGCTCAACTCCCGAGGAAGGTCATTCCCTTATTCCCTTTGCCGTCCCAATTGATAGCCACCCTGCCCTTTCCTTCCCCGAACTTAACAGTAGGTATAAGGAGCACAAGGTGATAGGAATAACTTGAGAGTTTGGGTTAATGCCTTTGTGTGACGTTTGTCGTCCCAAGCCTGAGGATAGGGTAACTAGTGCTCGAGATGGTGAGATAGCAGTTTATAGGGAGTCACTCAAAGGGGGTTTTAGGTGGCCCCTCCACCCCTTCTTCCTCGAGTTCTTGACCGAGCACGATATGTGCCCCGGGCAGTTGGTTCCTAATGGATGGAGGCTACTCGTCTATTTCTTTATAGCCTGTAGGTATTTAGGCATAGCTTAAGGTAAGAGCTCGTGCCCTCTAGTTAATTTAAGTTTTTATTTTCAAAAAGATGTCTGGTAGTAGTAGTAGTTCCTCAGCCTCGGGGTCATCACCCGAGGAAGGTCATTCCCTTATTCCGTACGCCGTCCCTATAGATAGTCACCCTGTCCTTTCCTTCCCCGACCTTAGTAGTAGGTATAAGGAACACGAGGTCGCTGGGATAGCTCATGAATTTGGATTGATGCCTTTGTGTGATGTGCGTCTTCCCGGGCCTGAGGAGAGGGTTACAAGTGCTCGAGAGGGGGAGATAGTTGTGTATAGGGAGTCACTAAATGGGGGATTTAGATGGCCCCTCCACCCTTTCTTTCTCGAGTTTCTAACCGAGCACGATATGTGCCCCGGGCAACTAGTCCCTAATGGATGGAGGTTGCTCGTCTACTTTTTTATAGCCTATAGGTATTTAGGGATCACCCCGAGGTTAGACCTGCTCAGGATGACCTTCGAGTTGAAGACTCTTCCGGGTTTCAATTGTTTTGTCTATTTGTCTTCCCGGGGTGAATTTAAAGTTCCCAAAATGCTGAGCTCTCTAAAGGGATGGAAGTCTAAGTTCTTATTTATCATCCCCCAAGACTCCGACCAACCTTTTAGTCCTCGATGGTGTATCCCGAGTACCGAGCGATTCAACGAGGGTCAGGCTTATTTTGAGGTGTTAGAGAGGGATAGACAGTGCCTGGTCGAGCTCGAGCCTTTAGCGTATAACATGGATGATCTCCTCGGGGACACGTCCTCGATCTTACTAATGTTAAGGGCGTCGAGGGTAGGAGCGAACATCTTAAACTTGACTTTTGTTGCTCGTCTTATTCTATCCTCATTCTAATGACTTGTATTTTTCGCTCATTGCAGAGCTAGAGATAGCATTCGATCCCTCCGACTTGCGCTGAGCTGCACAGTAGAAGTCGAAGGGTGCCCTTGCCAAGCAGGCCAGGAAGAAAGGTAAGAAAAACCCCGAGAAATGACTCCCGACCGCTTGAAGAGAGGCCCTAGGGAAACTTCTGGAGTCCCAGCTGCAGCTCCTGCTCAGGCTGAAGTGCCAAACTCCCACTCCCCGGGGTAAGCATGTGGTCGTTGATCTGGATGACGATGTTCTTGTATGCCCATCTTCTTCAAACGATGGTAAGTGTATGCTCGTCCCTGAGTTACTCGAGCTGTACAAAGGGCAAGAGCTGAGCTTGTCCGAGGGTATAAAGGAGGTCGAAAACCTGACATTGTAGGTAGGTCGATGTCTACACTTATTTTTGTTAGTTAAATTTTGGTTACTAACGACCTCGACGTCTTGTGTAGGCCCTGACTATTGCTCGAGCCCTCTTATTGAGAGGAGAAGGAGAGAACAAGAAGGTGGTTACGCTCGAGGAAGAGCTCGATCGACGAGTCCAACAAATACTGGAACTCGAGGCTGAAGCTGCCCGTCGGTCTAAAGAGAAAACTGAGCTCGAGACGTCGCTGAATAAAGCTCGGGACGAGGTTGGGCAGTCAAAGGATGAGGGTAGGGATGCGAAGCTCGAACTCGAGCGCAGAATGAAGGAGTTCGAGGTCAAGATTGAGGAAGCCCGGGCGAAAGCAGTTGAAGAATTCAAGCAATCTGTAGAGTTCGGGGCAATAAAAGGTGAGTACGCCCTGGGCTCATATAACTATGCTTTCAAACAAGCCCGGGCATTTCTGTGCTCGAAGATTCCCGAAGTTAATGCCGCAGAGTTGACGTTGGCAACTGAGGTCGTCGAGGGCCTCGAGCTGTCGTCTTCGGAAGGGACGATGAATGAGGAAGAAGGAGGCGAGAATGAAGAAGTCGAGGTTTGTCAACCCTCGGAGAACGACGATCAAGAATAGCAATTCTCGAGCATTATAGTAATTTGAATTTTGGATTTTGTACGTACATTACCCGATAAGGGTTTCAAGAACTGTTATTTTTGTATGTTGCCCGGTAAGGGTTTTCTGATATGTTATTTATATGTTGCCCGAGCATCTACTGGACATGTACTTTACAAGTATTTTTATCAACCAATTTCGATATTTATGTCACTTATGCTCGACTTATTTTCCAAACTTTATGATATTGCTATTTAGGGACTCGAGCGGTAGAACAAATATTCGACGAACTCGAGGACTATTTAGGGACTCGAATAATTGAATAATAAAGTAACGAACTCGAGGACGAATGTCTAGCTAAGCTCGAGGATGTTTGAACCATTCATTTTCATAATGATTGAACTCATCCTCGAGCACAAATGAGCACTAAAACTCGAGGAGTGTTTGAACCTACCATTTTAATAATGACTGTTTAGGGCTCGAGCACGCATGAGTACTAAAGCGCGAGGAGTGTTTGAACCGATCATCTTAATAATGACTGTTTAGGGCTCAAGCACACATGAGTACTAAAGCTCGAGGAGTATAAATACCAACCAATCGAATTGTGAATGAACATGTCAGGAACTCGAGGATTATCAAGTACTGATGCCCGAGGAATGGAAACTTCGAATCATGTTAGGGGGAGATAGACATCCTCGAGTATTGTAGTGCTCGGGTAATGGCTTTGGGGTGCTTACACAGGGCAAGGCTTTGAAGGTGCTTGCTCGCGGCAAGGCATTGTAGTGCTCGCTCGGGGCAAGGCTTTCAGGTGCTTGCACATGGCAAGGCTTTGAGGTGCTTGCACGGGGCAAGGTTTTGAAGGTGCTTGCTTGGGGCAAGGCTTTGAGGTACTTACACAGGGCAAGGCTTTGAGGTGCTTGCTTAAGGCAAGACTTTGAGATGCTTGCTCGTGGCAAGGCTTTGAAGGTGCTGGCTCGGGGCAAGGCTTTGTAGTGCTCGCTCGGGGCAAGGCTTTCAGGTGCTTGCACATGGCAAGCCTTTGAGGTGCTTGCACAGGACAAGGCTTTGAGGTGCTTGCTCAAGGCAAGAATTTGAGGTGCTTGCACAGGGCAAGGCTTTGAGGTGCTTGCTCAAGGCAAGGTTTTGAGGTGCTTGCTCGTGGCAAGGCTTTGTAGTGCTTGCTCGGGGCAAGGCTTTGAGGTCATTTTGTGATTTAAGGTCATTTTTTTTGGGGATAAAATCCCGACTCTAATTATTCTAACAGATATTCACTATATGCTGAACTTGGGCATGCAGGCCCATCAACTGAAAGGAAAAAGGACGCGGGGCAT